>JAZEWU010000044.1:1278788-1293182 GCA_036362915.1 Geotria australis | reverse complement strand
GTAACTCGCCGTGACTCCCCGTGTCTCCTCCGTGTCTCCCCACGTCTCCCCGTAACGCCCCGTGTCTCCCCACAGCTGCAACACGGAGGTCTCACCGCCATGGACCCTGAAGATGAGCGTTATCATGTAAACAGCACACGCACACACACACACACACAGACTCATGCCTGTACACACCTGCACTCTCACACTATCACACAGACACTCGTACAAACACACGGATTTTTCTAATCATTCTCTTTCTGCATGTTTTGTCTCCATGTCCTCTCTCTGCCTGTCCCCTGTCTTCCTCGTGTTGTCGTCCGCCCCCTGTGTCTTGTCTTCCCCGTGTCTCCTGTCTCGCCCGTGCCTCCCCCGTGTCTCCTCCTTGCGTCCCCGTGTCTCCCGCCTCCCCAGTGGCCCCTTCTCCCGATGTCTTCCGTGCCCCCTTCTCCCTGTCTCTCCCCGTCCCCCTGCTTCTCCAGGTTCTGCTGAAGTGACTTCCCACGCAGCCAAATCCATCGGGACTCAGTCCTCGACCTCACCAAAACCCGAGTCGTCTTTCGGCCAAAAAAAAAACAAAAAACAAAGCAGAAGTTCCGTTAAACGATGCGAGAGCGGGAGAGCGTCCGGGGGGAACCGAGCAACCGCTCGGAGCGCGTGCGTGAAACGCAGCCGCGCGCCCCGACGCGTTTTACCCGAGAGAGATAAAAAATATACGCAGAAGAGAATATTTATGACGATTAGAGGGAGAGCACTTTTTAAAAAAAAAGTAATATTAATAAATATCGATTTTCCGCCCCCCCCCCCTATATATCATTTTGCCCCGCAGCGCAAATAAAAAAGAATCGACAACCCGCGCGTTTCTAAATTAAATTACGTTAAACGAATCCGCTTAAGCGCCCCCCCGTTGTATCCTCTTCGAATGCAAGACTTTTTTTTTAGTAATATAAATATCGCATAGTTTTAAGTTTTTACCGCTAGTTCGTTGGAGGAAGACGCAACCGACGGAACAAATCGGCCCGACGATACGGTGGCGGTCGGCGGGGCGCAGCGACGGCTTGACCGGCGCTCGCGTTGCTCTCAACGTAAACCGCGGCCGCCCTTAATCCGCGACGGGATCGGCTCCTAAACGACACGGCTCTGGGACAGACTGTCATCGCGCGTAGCCGTAGGATTGCCGCCCACAGTGCACCTGCACTTAATGACATAGCTGTACTACCGGCTCCAACGATGCACTGGTGGAAGGTCCTTCTTGGCTAGAGGCGAGAGCCGTTCTAGATGGTGATTAATTTGCGATCGGCTCGCACATGCTGGCCAGACCGACGTCTGAAAAAAATGGAAATATATCCACACTTAACCCCGCCGCGCTCGAGTTGACGCACCCATTGCGCTCGGTGACGCGGTCGCATTCGGACGCGTGGCGCTCACGCCGTTGCCGACGCTACGGCCGAGTCCCCGACATGAACTTTAAACCCTTCTCTGCTTCGTTCTCGTTCTCGTCGACGAAGCTTCTCGAACTAGCGCGGGGACGGCAAGCGGCGGCCGCGCGTGTCCCGCGTGCGTGTAGCCGCAAGGGAAGAGCTGCTCGAGTTAGTTTGCGGAGGTTGCGTCTTTCTCCAGGAGCACGGCGGCGAGACACGATAAATACAATTTTAAGGATAAGGATTTGTCCGTCTGGTTGGCCGTGACGTGCGTGTGTATTTAATGTGACAGGCCGGTGTTTGTTTTTTAAAGACGACGTTTACTCCAGAATCCTCCGTAAGCGCGGGTCCCGCAAACTCCGGCGCTCGTGAGTCTCCGCGTTTCCCAGGCCCCGCCCGTTCAAACACAGACCGAGTCGTTACGCGATGCGCGCACCCGATGATTGGCAAACAGGTCCCACGCGAAGGAGAGAAGGCCGATTTAAAATGGAGATAGTTGTGGGGCGTGTGTCCCGTACTGCATTGTGAGGTGTGTAATGGTTTGGGAACTGCGGCAACCTTAGTTAAATTCCTGCTCACGGTCAACATTGCCTGATTCGGCGTGGTGCTCTTTGTAAACATCGATGCTGGGGAGACAAAGGTGGCCTGGCGTGGTTCTGGCCACCCCGCCTCGTCTAGTGCCGTCCCAACCTTCATCAGTGCTCCTCACTTAACAGCACTTGTTCCAACAGTCCTATTTGAGTCTATACGGGGAACCGTTATCTTTGTGCCATGTGTCATCGCACAGATTGAAATCAGGACGTGTTGACATCGGCACCAGACGTCGTGTGTATCTCATGTTACGTGGAGAGGGGGTGAATCCAAATCGGAGGGTAGATGGCGATTCAACACACGAGATGTGTTAGCGTCGCGCGAGTTTTCCCGCGGGAGACGCACGCCTCAGCGCGTAACGGCCGAGTCTGCGCTTGAACACGGAGCCTGATCAACACACAGGAACGAACCGCGGTGGCTCGCGAGGACCGGCGGTTTACGGAACCCCACCCTGAACAAATAGACGGTAAATCAACAACAACAAGAGTAGCATCAGCGACGACGATGACAAACATTCACGCTTCACTACAGCAGTTTGGTCTCACCTTGTGGTCGTGGTGGCAGTGGTGATAATTGGTGCTGATAGCGGTATTGCTTGTGGTTGTTGGTGGTGGCTCATAATGGCCGTGTCGCCGTCGGGATCCCTGACCCGGCACCGCCCATGTCCACCGCCGGCCACCGCTCGCCGCCCACCTTCGTTCGGCGCGTAACGACGCACACGTATAGATAGGCTCCGTCGATTGCAACCGGTCCGTAGCGCCGACGATACGCGCGCGCGAGAATCGGTCGTTAATTCGCGCGTTCTGATCGGGTCACGGGAATCCCCCTCCTGCAGCCACTCGAGGCACTTACATTCGCAACGGTGTGTTAAACGTAATCGAGTCGCCACCCCGATCCGTAGCGATCTGTGGAAGCACGTTGGGGGTGGCTGTGCATCGTTACCGTGCCGCGTGTTCACGCCTCGAGCTCGTGCCGGTTCTCGGGCCAGAGGCCTTGGAAGCGTCACGATGTAACGCTGCAAGGACCACGTGTCGTCGTGTCGCGACACTTAAAGGGCCACGACGTGTTATGTATCGCGTGTCTTAAAGGGTCGCGATGACCGGGCAGGAGGCTGGGCCGGGTTGGGGCTGGCCTGACCCTAACCCTGATACCCATTCCCAACACGAGGCTACGCCAGGTTAGGGTCGTTGCTCTCACCCAAGCCCTGGCATAAATCCAACTGGACACTGAACTAAACCAGTTTTAACTGTGAGCATAGCTCAAGCCCTGACTAGCCCTGACGCTAGCCATGAGCCCAGCCCAATACGAAGCTACATCGGGTCATGATCATGTCTATAGGCCAAACCCTGAGCATAAAAACCAAGCCCCAAAATGAGTTTAAACTGGTTTATAATCGTGTGTCTAGCCAAAACCCAGACACTAAATCCAGCCCAACACCAAGTTAAACCACTTTAACTTTGGATATTGTTTAGTCACGATCCTAACCCAAGTCCAATACACAGTAAAGCCAGTATAGGGTCATGGCTTTAGTCCTGAGCCCTTCACTAAACCCAGTTCAACACGAGTTTAAAGCAAGTTAGGGTCATGGCTTTAAAACCTAAGCCCTGACGCTAAACCCAGCTCAACACGAGGTTAAGCCGGTTTAGGGTGGTGGCGTTAACCCTGAGCTCTGACCCCAACGAGGAGCAGCACAGACCTTGTCAAAAAACACTCACGAATTAGGTTTTTTTTATTAACACTTTAACATTTTTTTGTTACAGTATATACACGTTTTAAAAAAGAACATGTTTTAAAAATGATTAAGAAATGTAAAAAACAGATACTTCTATAAGTAAGGTATATAGATAAGTCTAAAGATTTAGTGTCAAATTTTTACGATATTGTGACGTAACGATAAAGTTCAAGACATTTTTGAACTTAGCCATGTTTTGTAAACACGACGGAGATCTTTTGTACGAGTGTTAATAGTTACCACCTTTAATTTTTCCTTTATAGTATTTCATTAATTTCTGTCATTTATGATCGTTATTCTCGTAACAGATTCTAAATATGCGTCGTTTAACCGTGGGCCGGTTCTTTTAACTCCCCCCTTGCAAGGTTGGTAGCGGCCAGACGAATACCGCCGTCCACCCTTTCCCCCTCCTCCAGTGTCGCTCATGATTCGCTCCAGCCTCCATCACCCACCCCAGACGGGCACGTGGGTGCGGATAACAGGTTGTGTGAGCTTGTTTTGGAGCGTACCACATTATTTCGTGGGGAGAGGGGGGAAAGTGCGGACGGTGGGGGTGGTGGACGAAATGGGTTGGTCTATTCTCTTACGTTCGGGGGTGAGACGTTGAGTCGCACTTAACATTAAAACATGAAATGACCTAAAGTTCTTTTAAGAAATGCAACTTAAAATCGATTTATTTTGTTGTTGTGGAAAGATTACGAGGTTTGAGTTTCACGAGGGGCGTTTGCCAACACTACGCGATTAATACCCAGGCCGTCACCGCTGCCACCTATTTTTTTTTTACCCAAATCAAGAAGCGGAAACTCAACAGACGTAAAGTCGGGATGTTGACTAGAGGACTTCCCACTCTCGCCGCGTGACCTGGTGTCAAACCATCACGCAGCAGGGGCGGTGGAGGCGGATGGGTTCCTTGTCGCGATTGTAGCCGTTAATCGGGGTTGTGGTAGGAAGAGTGCGGATATCGGGAGTGTGGTATCTATCGTAAGAGCGATTAATCGTGGTTGTGGGCGCGACTCGAAACGGGGGGTGGGTGGCATTCAAGTCGAAGCGTCTCCCTTTGCTCAGACGCTAGCAACTCCATGGCACTGGTGGAAATTCCCCATTCTTATGGCGGCAGTTTTGACTGCAAGGGGCGGTTACAAGGAGGATTGGTGTGTTGTTGATGTTGTTTTTCGCTGTTAAGAGGGTTGATTGGCACTGGGGGCCTCGGTGGGTGGAGCCGTGGCTCCTTTACCAACCCCCCCCTCCCCACGCATTGCACTTGTGTACATACAGACCGGGCGTGTTATCCTTACACGTGGGATTCACATAGTTCTCTCGTGCTTGTACAATGGGCAGCCTTTCATCGTTGGGGGGGGGGCCTCTCTAACCGTGCTGCCCCACGCTGCTCGGCTCGGCGAAGGCGGGGAGCATAGCTGTGCACGATAGGAGTACGGTACAACACACGGGATTGTTCTGCCCCGATCTTTCCCTGTTGTCACCTCGTTGAACCGCTGCCGCATGTGACACCTGTTGTTTAGTCAGTGGTCGCCCGGCCAGGCACAACCCTTCCGGGTTCAACTCCGAGACGTGATGAGACAGGGAGAGGCGCTCGGTGACACGGCTATTCCGAAAGAACAGCTCCCGAGGAGCAACAACCGTGGTGAATCTCGCCGTGAAAACCTCCCCATCAGTACAAATCCGAGACCTGCATTCCCCACGTGCCGTGTTGCCCGGCAGGCGGCGGTACAGCAAGTATGTTCGCGAATGGGGGGGTCGGTTCGGGGTGGGGAGCGTTTGAGACCCACGGTGCAGGGTTTTTCCCCGTGTTTACCAATCATCGGGTTCGTGTAGCGGGCTCCTCGTGTATTTGAATGTGATTGTGTGTCTTAATTGGTAATCGCGAAAGGCTGGCACTGTGGTGGTGCGCGGGATGGATGCCCCCCCCCACAGGGGTAAATGTTGTTTGCGAGCGCCTGTTAAAGCCGAGAGAGCACACGAGGGGGGGTGGCGGTGTTTCCAGAACCACCTCCGCACGGCCGCCTTTGTCTCCCCCAGTGCCGATGCGTGACACGGTAAATTGGTTTTCGTTCGAAGCTGACGTTGAAACAGGGCAGGCCACGTGTCATTAATTGATTTTTTTGTCGTGGGCGGGAATCCAACCGAGGCGGGATGGGGTCATAGAGCAGTGCGCAAACCACTGCACCACCGCTCCCCACACAGACAACAACGGCTGTTCGCCACTAAGTGGCTTGTGCCCGGCTAGGTGCACCCCAACAACAGACGGACACACACACACTTAGAGGGATATACAGACACAGGACAACACAGATGGACGAACACACAGGTCCCCCCGTATAGCCTTGCAGACTTTTGGGTGCATGTGCTGTTAGCGAGCACCTATTTATGCTGGAATAGCGGTGTGGTATGGCCAGCACCACGCCCGGCCGCCTTTGTCTCCCTAGTGCTGTTTCCACACTGCACCAGGCCTTCGTGTACACAGATACACACTTCGCCACTAAGTGGCGGTAACGTCAGCAGGGCGTTCGTGCCAGGCTAGGTGCACTCTTGCTGTAAGACAAACCCCGGCACAAAGCAAAGACAAAGGTTCCCTCTATAGCTTTAACAGGCCGTTGTGGCAAGTGCAGTTCGCGAGCACATACTAACGCCTGCACTGCGCACCAAGAGGTGACGTGGCCAATATCCTTCCGGGCCGTCTTTGTCTCCCCGGTGCTGACTTTTCACACCGACAAACCCCCTACTCACGCACGATTCCCAAGTATAGGGGCGCACATGCTCGCTTCTCCTCCAGCGTCATCTCACCAATAGTCGAGAAGCATCGCTTATATTTTTTGATCGGACGTTTCTTGTGCGGGAGGCCGCGTGGGTTTCTGCTCCGAGCTGAGAAATGCAGGGTAACGGGGGGCCAGGCGTGTGGCGGCGCCGCTTTCCGTGCCGGTCGTGGGGGGGCGGGGGTCTCGTGACCATACTTCACCACGCTGGTCGGTATAGGTTGGTAAATGGGGTAGAGGGGGTAGAGGGGAAGCCGAGGACTGGTTTCAGAGATCACTCGGCGTCGATGTTGGCCCAAAGTCAGGTCGCTGGGTTCATAGTGCAGCGCGCTAACCACTGCCCCACCGTTCTACAATCCCAGTGGAGAAAACTTAAGTCACTAAATCGGGAAGCCGTCTGTCAGAATCGCTCATAGCCCTCCCCCCCCCAACCTCTGAGTCTCGTGAAGAGACGTGTGAGATGGCAGTACAGCAAGAGGGTTCTGCAAAGAACCCGGTCTCGGGGTGGAAAAGATTTCAGAACCCTCGGTTTTGAATTCACTGAGCCACGGTTCAGGGTTTGTTTTTTCTTCCCGTGTATACCACCAATCATCATGTGTGTTTAGCGTGTACCGGGCGAGGCATGTGATGCCGAGGGCTTTGAGAGGCCTTGAGCCGGGATCGGCCAAATCAGATGCGAGCGCGGGGGTGCTGGGGAATGAGATGAGATGAGATAGAGAAAGAAGGTCATGGTGTCCTGGGTTCTGAGATTCCAGTGGGCTGCTGTGGTTTTGTGGCCGCGCCTGTTCGGGAGGGAGGGGCAGCATGGCGCATGAATGTATCCATTAAACAACAACATACAGATCTCGAGACGATGTTAAACGCGCGAGAACTTTACAGGGATGTTTGTTAAGAAAAAAAAAACTTTAATGAGAAAATAAAAAAATTGTGTCAAGAGGTGTGTTGTGTGTGCGCTCGGCCGTTGGTGGTTTCACGGTAATTGCAGCTGTGCGCTAAGAATGCGTTTTTTTTTATAACCACGTCACCGTCATACTCCAGAGCCCGTGACCTCCACACTTACACCTGCAACCTTGGGACGGCAAGTGAATCTTTACAATTACGTGGAGCCTGTTCTGCTATGTAGTGCGGCCTGTACTCACCTCACCCCACCATAGCCGTTCGTTGAGGGAGGGTCCTAAACCTCACCCATTCCTTCTTGGCATCAGGAAGGACGGCCTCGATTCTCACCTGTAACTGTCACGCACTCACACCAACACCCAGAAACTTGCCAACATCAACACGCCTGCACACTACATGTACAGTTATTTAATCAAGTCTTGCCATGAAGACTACACACAAATATCCGGCATTCATATTTTACAGTTTGAACGATTACACAGTGATCACAGTTGAAAACCTTTGTTAGGACATCAGTGAGCGAGGAGCGACGAGAAATGTTCCGTGCACCTGAAATGTTTGATAATTACCACAAACGGGGAGGGGACAAATCAGTTTCAATCAACGTACAAACCAAACAAAAAACAGATTTCGAGTTTGTCTCCGGGAGGGGTGTTCCCATCCTCGGCACTCGCACCCCGCAAACGCCGAGCACTCTCCTACACCAATCACCTCAGTTCAAATGGAACAATTCATTACGCGCTGCATACACCTGATGATTACTAAACATTCTTCACGTGATGCACGGTGGTGATTCGAGTTCTGACAGATCATGCGTGAGTACACGCGTTTGTGCTCACTGTAAGAAAGCACACACCGTGTGTGCACCTAAGAGAGCGGTGGCCGCTTGAAATTAAGAGAAGGCCGTCGTGTGTTGCGGTGCTTGGAACACCGGTTTAAACGAACACGTCTCAGAGGAGTTTACCAATCATCAGGCTCATGCTGCACTGGTTCGACCGGAGATTACAAAACGCGAGGAGGGGCGCGGTGGCTCGTGACTGGAGTCTGGGAGACTGCCTTACGCGTACGCGGAACAAATGCCGCATTTCGGGACTAGTGATCCAGGCCTCGTTTTTTTTGTAAAAGGTAGCTGACGGTTATATAAAGTTTTCTGAAACAAAAAAACTTCAAGACACACCGTGAAATAATTACCATTTAGCGTCGCAGAAATCATAGTGGCGCTTGATTTACATTCATTATACTTTAAAACACACACTAACGTGTAACCGGGTGGGTGATGCAGTCCACAGTTTAGCAGCACCGGGGGGATCAAGGTAGAAGCGTTCACGTCGCGATCCCTGTCAAGTAATACTTGGTATTACCTGCAAATTCTACCAAACACTTTGAAGCCAAGGAGCTGAAAGACAACGATGTCCAGAAGCTCAACAGATGCCAGAAGCCCCTCGGTCTGGAGCAAGAAGAGAGGCCAATGCCCGCCGCCTTTAAGGCCAGCACTGACTATTTTATATCTCTAAATGTTGAAGGGCTGTCTGCAACTCAAGAAGAACTTGTTGCAATGGGAAACTGTCATATAACCATCACGCTTTGAAGAATCGAATCGAATTCGAACAGCACCGGGCGAGAAGGTGGGTGGGTTGGTGATGTCCAGTTTGGCACCGTGGCGGTGTCAAGTTGGAGGCGGTAAAGCGCTGTGTGCGGCGAGCTCGGGAGAGGCGGAGGGAATCAAACGGGTAGCGCGACCAACATTTACCAGCGTGGCCTGAACAGCCCCGGGTTCAGAAAGCGTGTGCCAGCACCTCCCTGAATTATTTGCGGAAACCGGCGATTTCGTCCCGACTTAAAACTGCCTGGTCTCAGACTAATGGTACGGGCAAATTGCCGAAGCTCCCTGATCAGTGTGGGCAGGGGTTGGTAGACGAGGGGGTGATGCTTGTGAGCGGCAGGCGACGGGGAGCTGGTGGTCGAGTGGGCAAGGCTGGTGAAGGGAAGGGTTGCCAGCTCACCACGCGTTCCGGTTGGGCCTCCCGGAAATGCGAGCGCTTTACAAACGGGCCGTACAGACTGGCGTAACTATGCGACCACAGAGCGGCGCGGCCCAAAGTACCAGAGGTGGGAAAGGCCGAGAGGTGAACATAAATCAAGTAACTTCCAGCTGAGCGTCGCAAGTGCTGCGAGCACCTGACTCACAACCGTAGTGCGCACAAGTTCAAATCCCAGTCAGGGGTCAACTCAACTCATCACCATCACCACCAACCCATGATCAATAAACTATTATGCCAACAGTGGTTGCCCGGGGTAGAGACGAGCCCCCGGCCATGTGAACGTGGAACTTCCACCGGTGTCTCATTTCTGTCACCTAGCGGAGACGCTACGCTCACCGTCCTCGAGTTGTGTCGAGAAAAACTTGGACTGGCTCCGCGCGGCAAGGGAACATGGAGTGGGAGCCGAGTCCATACGTGCCGATAAGTGCTTACTCGCTGGTGAGCTGTGTCGCGCGTGTTCGTATATACGTGTGTGCGTATACGTGTGTGTGTGTAGTTAAGTATGGGGAGCGGTAGCCCAGTGGTTAGCGCACTGGGCTACGAATCTGGCGACCCGCGTTCGAATCCCGCTCACGGCCAACACCAGTGACGATTTTCTGAACCGGTCCTGGGCCTCCCCTAGGTCGACTCAGCCTCAAATGAGTATCTTGTGCGGTGTGTAAACATCGCCACTAGGGAGACAAAGGCGGCCGAGCGTGGTGCTGGTCACCCACCCCCCTCGTGTGCCGTGTCGACCTTCATAGGTGCTCGCTAACGGCACTTGCACCTGCAGTCTGTTAAGGCTATACGGGGGATCTTTGTCTTTGGATATGTGCCTGCTCACTGTAGAGCGCGTGTGAACCTGCGGACACGTGCGTGTATCTGCGTTTATAATCTGTGTGTATCTCGGCGCGCGAGTGTGCCTGTGTCTATGTGCACGTGTGTTTGTGTGTCACGGTGTGTGCGAGCGTATCTGTGTCGACGTGCGAGCGTATCTGTCCGTATCTCCGCGCTGGTTCTCATTCGAGCTCCACCAGGATGTCTCCCTCGCCCACCGTGTCCCCCGCCGCAAAGTGAATGGCCTTGACCTGTACACACGGGCACACGGAGAGAGAGGGAAGGAGAGTGGTAGAGAGGCCACCGCAGGTCATGCGAGTGAAGGGTCAGGCGGCAGGGTGGTGCTACAGTCGTCCCACTCACGTCTCACAGCAAGAAGCCCTTGGGCCAGATTCACAACTCGGGTGTGCCGTTCTGCGTATAGTTTGCATGTTCTCCCCCGGTTCCGCGTGGATTTCTTCCAGCTTCGCAGCTTCCCTCCCAAAAGCTACCACTAACTGTTAACTGGTATTGATTGGCCAAACATCCCAATGCTGAAAAATGACTTGCAAATCACTGCTTCATTGTGATGCAAAACGTCACCCCCGCCCCCCCCCCCGCCCCCTGCGTCACTTTGAAAACTTGGCAGGACCCTGCTTAATCAGTCTTGAGACTCAGCGAAGCCACCCTGGATAAACTAGCGTAGCAGTATTAAAGCGTGTATTTGACCGTGCGAGTATGCGTGCGAGGGCGCATGTGGGGAGACGAGACGAAGGCGGTCAGACGCGGCGCTGTCCACCCACCCCCCTCGTGTACCGCGGCGGCCTTCGCTAGGTGCTTGCAAACGGCACTCGCCGCGCGAGTCTGTGAGGGTTATGGGAGGGGAACTTTGTCTTTACGCAAGCGTGAGTGAGCGAGCTTGCAAGCGTGAGTGAGTGAGCTCGCGCGAGTGTTTCGTAATGTTTGTGCGAGTGCGGGCATGTCGGAGTGCGTATGTGTGAAACCGTGGGTGGTAAGACACGAGTGTGTGCGGCTCGTGTGTGTGGATGCGAACCACACACCTGTCCGCTCCGGCTGGCCGTCAGGCTGTTCTGCATTTTCATGGCCTCGATGACACAAACCTCCTGGCCAGCAGACACCTGGGTGACCACACACGCAAACACACGCATATTACTGCATCACGTATTCGTGTATTACGTTGCCACCGCGACACTCGCCAGGACAAGCGGTTTAGTAAATGGTTTGATGTGCGGTTTGTATAGCGCCTTTCGCGCAGAGCCCAAGGCCCTGCAGGAAACCTCAGAGAGGTGGGGGGGGGGAAGACAGACATGTGGTCAGCCCACGCCAACCTACCAGACTGCATCCTATATATTACGATGGTATCGGCCAATCCATTAACGCGTGCTTTTTTCAGACACAAACACAAAACAGGCCTTTGATGGAAATATTTTCCAGTTCAGTGACCCAACACGGACCAGGCTGAATTAACGGCCCGGCCTAAAGCAAGTCTACGGATTTCACGCGAGTCTACAAGTCGCAGGCACAAGCGGCGTAGTCAGGAAGGGATCGTGGCAAACCTGGTCCCCGGTTTTGCAGGAGACGTTCACCACGGTCCCCGGCATGGGCGACAGCACGAAGAGGGAGGTGTCCTCTCGCACGCGCACCGGCATGTGCTGCATGAGCTCCAGCACCAACGTGCGCACCACCTGCAGCTTGTACTGCACACACACACACGCACAACACACACTAAGATCCCCCCATATAGCCTTGACAGACTGTAGGGGCAAGTGCCGTTAGCGAGCACCTCTGAAGGCCGACACGGCACACGAGAGGGTGGGTGGCCAGCACCACGCCCGTCCGCCTTTGTCTCCCTAGTGGCGATGTTTGCACACCGCACTAGGTACTCGTTTGAGGCGGAGTCAACCTAGGGGAGGCCCGGGACCGGTTCAGAAAATCGTCACTGGTGTTTGGCCGTGAGCGGGATTCCAACTCGGGTCGCCAGATTCGCAGTCCAGTGCGCTAACCACTGGGCTACCGCTCCCCACACACAACAAAGAAACAAAGATCCCCCGTATAGCCTTAACAGACTGTTGGGGCAAGTGCCGTTAGCGAGCACCTATGAAGGTCGACACGGCACACGAGGGGGTGGGTGACCAGCACCACGCCCGGCCGCACACATACACAGATATATACACACACACCCGGTTATTGACACTGTCTGTAGTGACCGCAGGGTGCGTTCGCAATGTGATGCGGGAGTTCGTTTACCGCGGTGCCCTGGTACTGGATGCTGTAGTTTCCAGCGCCGTCACGAGATAAGCACTGCAAGACACACACACGTACACTCCCATGCATGTCTCCCCATACCCCCGTGTGTCCCCACATGTTGCCGTGTGTGTCCCAGCGTGTCCCCGCATGCCCGAGTGTCCCGAGGTACCCCCGGTCTCCCTGCCTCCTCATTCCCTAGTGTCTCCCTATGTATCCCTGTGTGTCTCTGTGCATCTCTCTCTCTCCCCTTGTGTACCCTCATGTGTCCCAGTGCCTTGCCATTACTTGGTGCCCCCGTGTCCCTGTATCTCCATGTCTCTGTGTCCCCGTGTCTCACCTGCACCGTGCGGGTTTTTCCGTTGATGCTGACCCGCAGGAGCGGAGACGCGAGGTTGATTTCGCCAATAATTTCCACCTTCACTCCATCCAGTTCAACCTGAACCATCACCACCCTCGTCATCACCATCATCATCGCCGCCACACTCACACGCACAGCCTCTCACCTACTCACGCACACACGTACAGGCTGTCACTCACACTCACCCACTGATATCCTCTCACAGTTCTCACTCACCTCACATGCCCTAAACCCACACACTCACCCACCCACACACACTCTCACAGAGTATCACCTCACACACTCCCTATCACAGGCCCTCATTCCCACACTTCCTCACACCCACCCACCCACCCACGCTCTCGTGCCCACCCATCCACCCATGCTTTCGCGCCCGCCCACCCATCCATAGACCCACCCACCCACGCTCTCGCGCCGGCCCGCGCACCTCGTAGACGCCCTGGGTTCCGAACTCCCCGGCGACGTGCACGCCGTGGCTCTGCCCGTCGAGCGACACGGCCAGCTCCAGCGTCTCGGCGCGCGGCTTGTTCAGCAACGGCCTGCAGCAGCGGGGACGGCACGGGGCACGCGCCTGTTTACATACGCGTGTACTTGTGTGTACGTGTGTGTGTTGTACCAGGGCAGGGAGCGGTAGTGTAGCGGTTAGCGCGCCGCGCTAAACATCGCCACTAGAGAGACAAAGGTGGCTGGGCATGGTGTTGGTCACCCGTTATGTGCTATGCTTGTCTTTACAGGTGCTCGTTAACAGCACTTGACCCTACAGTCTGCTCAGGCTACACGGGGGACCTTTGTCTTTTCGTGCGTGCGTACTTGGGCTGGTTGAGGAATGTGCGCGCGCGTTCCTGGTGGCGAGCGTAGAGGCAGGCGGTGACGGCGACCAGCTCCTTCCGCTCCTTGTCGCTCAGCATCCGGCCTCAAAGCACCACATCAACAACAACACCACAGCAACATCATCATCATCAACGACGACGACAGCATCGTAAACAACGAGATCACCAACAATTACAATAACAACGTCCACAACACTAACGAGCTGTACCGCAAGAACCTCGGCGCCGTGAACGAGGGCCATTGCCCGAAACTGCGTCTAGAAGTTTTCTCCTTTGAAGGCCGCGGTGTTTCCTATTAGGGGTTAACCGTAAGTCTAAGGTTAGGGTTAAAGCTAGGGTCAGGGCTAAGGTTAGGGCTCGGGTCAGGATTATGATCGGGGTCAGGTCCAGTTTTAGGGTTATGGTTGGGGTCATGGCTAAGGTAAGGGTGTTAAGGAACTAGCGTTAGGGTTAGAGGATTCAGTGTGAGGGTTAGCATCAGGTTCAGGGTGTGAGAGGTCACGAGATCCAGAAAGGTCAGCTCGGTTTGGGGGGGGTGGGTGGGTCGGGCACCGGGAGGTCGAGGGTCACCCCGGGGCGAGTGAGCCTCACCTTTGAACCCTTCTGGGTAGACCTCAGGGAGGAACTTGGTGGAGATGTCGCCGGAGACGAAGCGCGGGTGAGTGATGATCTCCCTTAGCAGGGGGATGTTGTGGGTGACCCCTGTG
>JAZEWU010000044.1:1223073-1278560 GCA_036362915.1 Geotria australis | reverse complement strand
CCGATAACATCATAATATATAGGAAGCAGTGTGTGGCGATATGGCGCCGGCAAACCGCCTAGCTGCCTCCTCCGCCTCTCTGCGCTTTCCTCGCTACGCCTGAGTCGTTCTCTCGTCGATGAATACCTTCGACATTGAATGAATATGTGCCCGTTATAAATGTAAAATTATTATTATTATTATGACGATGATGACAATGACGATGATGGCGATGCATTACCCCGGATCACGTAGCTGTCCAGAGCGTCCACCATCCTCCGGAGCGCCTCTTTGCGATCCCCTCCGTACGTAACGAGCTGAAACGACGAGACAAAAAACATCGACGCGTGCCCGGCCGCCTTTGTCTCTCCGGCGCCGACGGTCACACTCGGCGCCGCGGTCACGGACGGCCCGCTCGTCGTACCGCCAAATGGAACCCCCGGCGGGTTTGTGATCGTCGCGCGTCTCAGCGTGATCCACAGACCCGTCGCAGGAGTGCACCTCCCCGGCGACGGTTACCTTGGAGATCATGGGGTCGTAGAAGATGCTGATGTCGCTGCCTTCCGTGATGCCACTGTCCACCCGCACCTACGAAGACAAGTAAAAATATCCGCATAACGCCTTAACAAACGGGAGGGTCAAGTGCTGTTAGCGAGTAGCGGCTATAAAGGCAAGCACGGCACACGAGGCGGTGGGTGGTCATCGCCGCTCCCGGCCGCCTTTTTCTCGCCAGTGGCGATGTTTACACAGAGCACCAGGTCAAGTCAGCCGAGGGGAGGCCCAGTACCGGTTCAGATAGTCGTAACCGATGTTGACCATGAGCAGGAATCGAACTCCGGTCAGCCGGTAACCGCTGCACTACTGCTCCACGCATACAAATACACACACATAAACCAATACACCCAGGCAGGGCGGCTGGGTGAGGAACGAGGGGTTAGGGGTCGGGGCCTCACGTTGGTCAAGTGGGTCGGCTCCTGGTACTGCGACAATCGTCCGACGGACGGTAAGCCAAAGGACTTGTACGGGTCCTGCTCACACAGACACGCACACGTTGGGCCAGAAATAGCGGACACATTTCAAACTAACGTGAATATAAATGTGTCGTTTATCTGGCCCGCACTGCATAACACAAACGGGGGATAATACCGGCCACAATAACCACGTGAAGTGTCGAACGCTCGCTAACACGAGGTCACGGGACAGATCCAGGTGCCATGAGCTGACAGATGACTGATAGAGGCACCACCTGTGCTCCCTATTTTGCCAACACACCGAGTTACACGAAGACAAAGATCCCCCGTATAGCCTTAACAGATTGTAGGGTCAAGTGCCGTTAGCGAGCACCTACGAAGGCCGACACAGCACACGAGACGGTGGGTCGCCAGCAGCACGCCCGGCCGCCTTTGTCTCCCTAGTGGCAATGTTTACACACCGCAGTAGGTACTCATTTGAGGCTGTGTCAACCTCGTGGAGGCCCAGGACCGGTTCAGAAAATCGTCACTGGCGTTGGCCGCGAGCGGGATTCAAACTCGGGTCACAGCCAGGTTTGGAAGCCCAGCATAGCGCTAACCGTCGAGCCACCGCTCCCCTTTACACGCGCGTGTGCACACACGTGCGCACACACACACAGACACACGCGGGGCCGCACGGACGGGCTGACCGACCTCGGCGTAGACGCGGCACTCGATGGCCCAGCCCCGGATGGGAACCTCTTGCTGCGAGAGGCGCAGGCGGTGTCCCGCGGCCACGCGGATCATCTCCATCACGATGTCCAGCCCCGTGATGCACTCCGTGATGGGGTGCTCCACCTACGCCGCCGCCGTAGCCAGTATCATCATCATCATCAGCAACATCATCATCAGCATCATCAGCATCAAAATCATAATCGACACCATCAGCAGCAGCAACATCAACATCGTCAGCATCATCATCATCACCATCATCACCATTAACATTGGAGTATATAGGAGGCTTTAACATTGGAGTCTGTGGGAGGATTTAACATTGCAGTCTATGGGATAGTTTAACATTGGAGTCTATGGGAGGATTTAACATTGGAGTCTTCACCATCATGCAGATCAACATCACCGTCATCAGCATCATCAACATCATCACCGTCACCAGCGTCATCAGCAGTGTCATTAGCATCACCATCACCACCATCAGCATTGTCACTATAAACATGATCAGCATCATCACCATTACCATTATCAGCATCAAAACAAACATCAATACACCCAGCTTAAGGTGTACGTGTGTGCGTTTGTCTGTGGTGACTGGTGGCATAGTGGTTAGCACGTTGCACTACAAAGCCAGTGAACCAAGTTCAATTTCAGGCCACTGCTAACAGTACATCGTGTTACCTGCACCTGTCTTGAGTCTGCCCTAGCTTGATTTAAGTCTTAAATCAGAACTGTAGAAACCGAGGCAGCCGCACGTGGTGCTGGCCACCCGCCCGCCCCCTCTCGTGTGCCGTGCCAGCCTTTACAGGCGCCGCTCGCTTCGAGCACTTTCCCCAACACGGGGAGACCTTTGTGTGTGTGTGCGTAGCGGACCTGTAGGCGGGTGTTCATCTCCAGGAAGTAGAAGTTCTTCTGGGAGTCGACGAGGAACTCGACGGTGCCGGCCGAGGAGTAGCGCACGGCGCGCGCTAGCGCCACCGCCTGCTCCCCCATCGCGCGGCGCGTGTGCGTGTCCAGGAACGTGCTGTTCGCGCGCACACACACACACACAGAACCCCGTGGAGCTTTAACAGACCGTAGGGTTAAGTGTTGTTAGCGAGCAGCGCCAAGGAACTATGATACCCAGGGCGGTCCATAAAGCGGTGGGTGGTCAGCTCCAACGTAATTGATCAAAGATCCCCCGTATAATAATAATAATAGCATTTATATAGCGCCTTTCACCCGAGGGTCACAAAGCGCTGCACAAAGCTGCAGAGAGAACGACATGTCAACAACGACAGAGCACGGAAAATCAGCAACAAATTTTTTTTGGGTTTTTTTTTTTTTTAATCAGAGCTGTGGAGAGAACGGCACAACAGACTGTAGGGTCAAGTCCCGTTAGCAAGCACCTAGGAAGGTCGACACGGCACACGAGGGTGGGTGACCAGCACCACGCCCGGCCGCCTTTGTTTCCCTAGTGGCGATGTTTACACACTGCACCAGCTACTCAGGACCAGTTCAAATAACGGTTCACAGCGCAACACGCTAACGGCTGCACTACCGCTGCTGCTAAGGGGGCAGCACGTGGAAGTGGATATATCACAGAGCTGCTTCTGAGATCCCTCCAGGCAGAAACGTGCACGTTAAAGGGGTAGCGTCCATACCTGGGGGCCTCCTCCACCACCTTCTGGTTGCGTCTCTGTACGGAGCACTCGCGCTCGTTCAGCCACAGCGCGTTCCCATGCTCGTCCGCCAGCACCTGACCCGCGCACACACACACAAAGACGAAGATCCCCCTTATAGCCTCAGCAAGACTTTTGGGGCAAGTGCTGGTAGTGAGCCACTATGACGAACTGGGACAGAGTCGAGTATATCAGAGTAGAGGAGATATTTATTATTACAGCAGAGGCGGAGGAGGCAGCCAGGCCGTTTGCCGGTGCCAACATATTGCCACACACTGCGTCCTATATTACGATGTTATCAGCCAATGAATTAGTGTTTATTTTAGTTGTGGGAGGAAACCGGAGAACCCTGAGGACAGGGGGAGAGAACACACAAACTCCACGCAGAAAGGCGCCCGAGGTGGGAATCGGACTGGCTCGGCACCAGACCATTCTTTCTGTGGGGCGCAGATGTTACCACCGCGCCACCCTGCCGCTGGGGCATGTGGTGATGTGGGCACCTGTATCTCGATGTGCCGTGGGTTGTCGATGAATTTCTCGATGAGGAGGCGATCGTCCCCGAAGCTGGACGCTGCCTCCTGGGAGGAGAAGCGGAAGCCCTCCCTGCGTGCGCGACACGGACACAGGTCCCCATTACAGCCGTCAGACGACAAGCGCTGCTAGCAAGCATCGATGAAGCCCGGCGCGGCACACGTGGGGGTTGGGCACACACGCACGCACTTAGTCTCCTCGTCGTTCCACGCGATCCTCATCCCTTTGCCACCTCCTCCAGCAGAGGCCTTGATCATGACGGGATAACCTGTGAACACGCACACAACAAAGACAAAAGATCCCCTGTGTAGCCTTAACAGACTGTAGGTGCAAGTGCCGTTAGCGAGCACCTATCAAGGTCGACACGGCACACGAGGGGGGTGGGTGACCAGCACCACGCCCGGCCGCCTTTGTCTCCCAAGTGGAAATATTTACACACCGCACTAGGTACTCATTTGAGGCTGAGTGTACCTAGGGGAGGCCCAAGACCAGTTCAGAAAATCGTCACTGGTGTTGGTCGTGAGCGGGATTCGAACTCGGGTCTCCAGATTTGTAGCCCAGCGCGCTAACCACTGAGCCATTGCTCCCCACACAAACAAGCAACAAAGATCCCCCGTATAGCCTTAACAGACTCTGGGGGCAAGTGCCGTTAGCGAGCACCTATGAAGCTCGACACAGCACACGAGGGGGTGGGTGGCCAGCACCACGCCCGGCCGCCTTTGTCTCCCTAGTGGCGATGTTTACACACCGCACTAGGTACTCATTTGAGGCTGAGTCAACCTAGGGGAGGCCCAGGACCGGTTCAGAAAATCGTCACTGGTGTTGGCCGTGAGCGGGATTCGAACTCGGGTCGCCAGATTCGTACCCCAGTGCGCTAACGTTCGGTTTAAACTCGCGCGCACGTACAGGATACGGACGCGAGTCCTTTTTACGTTCAGGGTAGTTTTGTCATAACCAGGTGTTAAGTCAGGAAACCACGGCGATTCTCATTTGCACGAGTGACCCAGGGCACCGGTCTGCCAGTCGTGACGATCGCCGCTACGTATGCTTCCAATGGAGTAGTTCGCGGTGAGTTTTTTTGTGAATGACAAACGTGGATCCCTACGCCGGCAAATAGCGGCCTGCTCCTGCGGAATGACATCGCGGGATCGTTAACGTCCGCTGTGAAGCAGACGGCGCGGAGGATTCTTACGATCGTTACACCCGCCGCCGCGTCCGCACTGCCCACACTCACCGATTTCCTTCGCGATCCTCACGGCGTCTTTCGTGTTCTGGAGACGCAAACAGAACGGGGCCACGGTGAGTTTACCCCTCGAGAAACAGCCGGGCCGCTGACCCAACAGCGGCCGATTGAAATCGAGAGGCGAAGAGCGCGTTTGACGATCGACGATTGATCGAGCGGGACGGCAGGTGGAGTGGCAAGCGGGATGGGATTGCAGGAGCGTGGGATAGCAAGCGGGTGGATGGGACTGCAGCTCAGCAGGCAGCATAGCAGGTGGGTGAGATAGCGGGTGGGCTAGTGGGCAAAATAGTAGCAGATCAGGGGACAGCAGGTGGAATTGCAGGTGGGCTAGTGGGAAAGATAATGGGTGAAGGGACAGAAGGTGGGATAGTGGGCGAGGTACCGAGCAGGGTAGGAGACGGGACAGTGGGTGGAGCAGCGGACAGATTCGTGGGTAGGTTAGTGAGTAGGTTACCAGGTAGGACAGCTGGCTGGCTAGCGGGTGGGATAGCAGGTGAGTGCATAGTGCGAGGAATAGCACGATAGCAGGCGGGATAGCGGGTGGGATAGCAGGCGGGATAGGGGGGCGGCAAGCTGCACCTTAACGACGCCGTCGAAGCCCGGGATGGTGCTGACCCCGGCCGTCTTGGCAATGAGTTTGCTCTCGATCTTGTCGCCCATCGCCTGCAGCGCATAGCTGTCGGGCCCAATGAACTTCACCCCTTCCGCCGCCTGACACACACACACACGCACGCACACGCACGCACACACACACGCACACACACACATGCGTACCCATGCACGCGGGAGCACACGTACAACAGAGATGGTACACACACACGCATACACTTGCAAAAAGTACACAAATGCACAAAGGACCAAAAGCGTGGGAGCATAGAAGTACACACAATACGACAGACTTTGATGTACTGCCGCTTGCTACCCGTAAGGTAGAGGCCTTAAGGACCTACAACACCTGTTATGCGTTATGCCTTGTGGTCACCCATCCAAACTCTATCCAGGCTCGACCGAGCTTAGCTAACGGGTTCTGATGAGATCGGGCACGTTCCGAGTGATTGAATCGTCAAGAAAATCTGCGAAATTGTAAAGCAAACTATTTCGAGAGCGATTCAAAGCCTTTGACGATGGTTTCCACTTTCAGACTCGCGTCTCACCAGCTGTTTCGCAAACTCCTTGTTTTCCGACAGGAAGCCGTACCCGGGATGGACCTGCACAACGGGAAATTGTTAAATCCATCATCAACATCAGCGTGCCACCGTCATCGCTATCACTGTCGTCATCGCCACAATTACCGTCATCGTCACCTGAGACACTGCACTGGCTCAGCTGACATCTTGTGACGCAACCAGACACTTGGCGTTTCCTGCGAATTCTACCAAACACTTCGAAGCCGAGCTGAAAGACAACGATGTCCAGAAGCTGACCGTCGTGCTTCAAAGAATTGCAAAGAAGACCAGACTTTCAGCCGGCCGTAACTACACTTGGCTCTGTAGGGACTTCATAGGCTTAGCCCATTTAGCCAATGACTGCACGAAAAAAGCCACGAGGTTAAACCTGATGTTCCACTTTATTTGCCAAATGAAATCTCAGAGAATTTAAATATTGTTTTGACTGTCATGCGAGCAACATCGCTCTCTGCAGTAAAGTGGGAGGGAAACTGCTGCCTCCCACTGTGTTGGACCTGTGGTCCACACGGTAAGGGGCCGGCCTACACCACTGGATCTGAGAAGTAGCTCTGCGACATCCGCTTCCGCGGGGCCGTTCTCCGACACGCAGTGAGGACGGACGGATGCTCGGTCTCGCGACAATTACCGTTGCTCGCACGATCGGGAAAAACATTTCTGTGTGGAGTTTGCACGTTCTCCCCGCGTGTCCGCGTGGGTTTTCGCCCAGCACTCCGCTTTCCGCCCACACTCCAAAGACACGCTGCTGCGTAGGTTAATTGGCCTGCTGACTAAACTGCCCCCGGTGCCCTGTGATGGACTGGCGGGCCCATCCTGGGTATAGCCCTGCCTTGCGCCCTGTGTCTGCCAGCAATAGGCTCTGGCTCACCGCGACCCGGTACAGGGTCAAGCGGTTTCTGACGACGAACAAACGAACGAAACCGCGTGTGGCGTGCGGGCCGCGCGGCGTCGCGGCGGCGCTCACCGCCTGCGCGCCCGACGTCTTGACGGCGGCGAGGATGGCCGCCATGTTGAGGTAGCTCTTGGCGGAGGGCGCCGGACCCACGCAGAACGCCTCGTCGGCCATCTTCACGTGCATCTAGCGCCGCGGGCGGCACGGCGGGAAACACGATAGTAACGGTGAGAAGGATTGTGACGGTTCGTATCGACAGCGGTGGTGAATGGTGACGGTAACGATGATGAACGATGGCCAGCATTACGACCACGATGGTGTCAACGAGTGTGATGTTGCCGATGGCGATGATGAGAGCTGTGATGCTGCGCTCACAGCGTTGGCGTCCACGTCGCTGTGAACCGCCACCGTCGTTATCCCCATCTTCTTGCATGTTTTAATCACCTGCACGCACGTGAACGCAACACACAGGTAAGATCCCCCGTATGGCCTTCAACAGATCTCAAGTCCGGTGTACTGATCACGTGCACGTAAGATACACGGCAGTGAGATTCGTTGTTACCGTTCTCTCTCGAAACCCGGCGCAAAACAATTACGTGCAATAACGTACAAGCTTTAGTATAAAAAAGAAAAAAGTCAAGAATACTATGATTTGATAATACGTACTGATAGCATACGCATAGACAACAAGTGTAAGTGACACATGTATTGCAGCATAGCAGCAGTGGGGTCCTCTGTTTGGCAAGTGCGGTTAGCGAGCACCTATGAGGGCCGGCATAGCACATGAGGGGGTGGGTGGCCAGTACCGGTGGGAATCGAACTCGGATCGCTGGGTTCGTAGCACATTTCCACTCCCCACGTGTGCACACACACCTCTTCACACCTCCTCATACACTCACCCTGCAGGCAATCTCTCCTCGGTTAGCGATGAGGATCTTGTCAAAGGTCTGTGGCGACAAACATCATCGTGGTCGTTAACATAAACACCGTGCCACTGTTTCAACAAGTTACTAATCCTGATAATTTACAGGCCTTTGTCAATCCACTGCTGGATGAAGGCTTCCCCATTCCATGTGAGACTTTTCTGAGTTGTTCAAACATATCTGAGCACGCTGGGCAATGCGTTTCGGTGGGAGCGCTCGCCACTGAAGTTAGCCATGGCTGGGAATCGAACTTGGGTACTCAGCGTTTACGGCGCAGTTCGCTACCACTGCAGCACCGCCCATCCCATCATATTTTACAAAAAAATGTCGCTAAATGTTACGTCGATTGCATTTCCATGAGATGGAGAATCCACTCGGGCTCTCACAGAGCGGGGCAATGCCCCACAGGTGTTAGAGAACAGCCAGCAGAAGTGGACATCCCAGAACTACTTCTGAAATATCTTCAAGCGACATCCAGCCTACATAGCAGGGGGGCAGAACTTTCCCACGAACCCTAGCGCTAACGGCAAAGCTCATGGCAAGACACACAGGCCTATATTTGGAATTTGACAGAACCGGTCTATTCCAAAGATGAAGCGCAAAACGGTCACATTTTTTACGCAACGGCGCACGGTGATCCTGCAGCAACGGAACCGGAACGCGGCGACCGATCGTCCACACACGTCCCCCGGCGCGCGTCGCAGGCCGCCGGGACGGAGCGCTCACCTTCTCGCTGGGGTCGTGTGCGGTCGTGTAGACGCTGTTTGCTCGCAGGTACGCGACGCAGCACGGCAACCGCAGCCACTGCGTGGGGAACAACGCCGGCGGGGATTTTAATTATTGTCAGCAATTCGCATGTTTGTCGTGTCGCAGGAGTCCCGCGAAGAGCTTGCAGGCTCACTGGGTATTTTTCTGCTGTAATAATAAACATCTATATCTATCTAGCTATCGTGAGTTTGAATTCATCGTCATTGTCACCATCGTCGTGCGAATACCACCGCTCGCACTGCCACCGCCATCGTTAGCTTTGTCACGGACGTGCACTGGCCTTTTGCTAGGCCAATACCGGACAAGGTTTCCTCACGCATCGTGGGTCATGGGGATTGTGTGACCAAACTGCAACCACGCTAGTGAATATAAAGAGCAAAGGCGTAGGACCAAAGGAGTCGAGTCCAACTTGTCTTCACTGCCCGCCAATTAAATGCATGACGGTCAGATCCCAGTGCTACCCTGGCTCACGACTGCTTAGCGTTACGAGAGCTGACAATATTGGGCGGCTTTAGTGTGATTTGGTCAGACAATATACGTCATCATCTTATTCTCCCCGTTCAGACCCGTTACTGGGTCCATGACTTTCCATCCTAGAGCAAAACCCACCACACATACTTGGCGTTAACGCTCAGAGACCTGCGACGGAGACCTGCTCATAAAAACGCTTGCTGTGCTGCCTTCTCCTCGATACGTCACAGCCAGGTGGGTTTGGGAGATTAACCGATCTCTGTGATCCACCAACCCCTAACTCCAAAGTGCTGGCTCGCAGGCATGCGCCACCATGCTCAGCGTGTACTGATCAAGCGTGGAAAATAGTCTGGTGTTAATTACTCAAGGTCACGAAGGCTGCCTACATGCACATACATGCATACAAAGACAAAGATGTCCCGTATAGCCTTAACAGACTGCATGGTCTAGTGCGGTTAGCGAGCACCTAAGATGGCCAGGCTGGCACACTAGGAGGTGGGTGGCCAGCACCACGCCCGGCCTCCTTTGTCTCCCTAGTGGCGTTGTTTACACACCGCACCAGGTACCCATTCGAGACTGAGTCGACCTAGGGGAGGCCACTATCACTGGTCGTCGGCGGGATTCGATCTCGGGTTGCCGGGGTTAATAATTGTGTAGCAGTTAGTGCACTGCACTATCTGTCCCCACGCCCAATCACACATGTGTAAATGCAAGCACGTATGGACACATGCAGCGCACTCATACAAAGACACAGAAAGACACACACACGCAGATGTTCCCACAAATACACGCGCAAACACACGCACAATTAATACGTCAACGTAGTCAAGCCAAGGACGAGAGGTCATCACAAGCCAATGTCGCCGATGCCACTGTACCCCTCGCCATCCTTTCCCTCATTCTGCTAGATCCCGCCGCTGTTTCAGAGTTAACACCAGACCTCCAACAATCGGAAAGAATATTAAGAATCTTCAGAAGTTAGGAATCCAGTCCATTAAGGAAGCCTCAATTCCGTTAGGCACACAGGCTCTAGCAACGTGTTCTCAAAGGCGCTAATCGTGCAGAAACACATCACCATCATGTTTAATTTGTGTTCTACGTGAATCACATTTTCCTACAGGTATTTTGTCAGTAAAACCCCATGACGACATTTGGCAGTGAGGTGGGTGAGGTGGGTGAGCTGTGTGACGAGGGTCTAAGCGAGTGGTTGTCGTCCTGAAGAAATTTTGTTTCAAACTTGTGTTAGACATAGACAGACGGATGCATTTTTGGGGAAGAAATGTGTAATTCATTTTATGCCAAAACATAATGCTCATTGACAGCTCTGCCAGGAACACTAGGCAACTCAGCAACATTTGTTTACCAACTAACAAACAGTCTTTGTTTAACAGGCTATATTTTGCTGATGAGAGCCACAGTAACCGAAACCTGCCAAGGTTCGGGTCGATACTTAACCAAATTATAACAATAATTTCACCAAAATGCAGTTAAATGTTCCTGCACCGTTGCGGGTGTCATTGTTAGCAAAGTTATCTCCCATTAGAAACGCCACAGAAATTCGAGGCAAAGTATTCTTTCTGCCCGCTACACATAGGTTAATGATTAAAATCATTACACAGCAAAGAAAACCACCTCGTGGGTCACTTACCAGCCACCTACTACGGTTAGGAGTTAAAGTTAAGCTCATAGTTAAGAATAGCATAACGGACAAGGCTAGCAAAACAAGCACGTATGATGTAAAGGCCGTCACTGTGAATAACTTTGACGAAACGCATCACCTTGTCTGACTTTTCTAATGTTATTTTTTTGTTACTGTACTTTCTTCGCGCAGACTTGAAAAGATAAACCCTTCTGTTAATGACTGTAAAGGTCATAGGCCACGGCACAGTTGGCTAGTGACCAAGACGAAGATTACCAGCAGCCATTACATACATTGACATTCTACATATAAAGACCTTGCGGAGTTCAATGAAAATGCAAGGGGCTGTGTAAGAAAATGGGAAACTGTAATTTAACATCGCGCTTCGAAGAATCGCAAAGAAGAAGATTCTACATATTTTGACAGTCTCCACAAGCTTACAGTCCAGCTCATGTTGAAGCAGGAGAGCTATTCTTTTCGTGCTTGGGCAATTCCTACATCGTATGTTGAGTGTTTAATGCGGAAGGAAACTGACTAAATTGCCCCCGGTGCCCTGTGATGGACTGGCGTCCCATCCAGGGTACATCCCTGCCTTACGCCCTGTGTCTGCCGGGATAGGCTCCGGCTCACCGCGACCATATATACAATTAAGCTGTTTCTGACAATGGATGGATGGATGGATACTACATTCTTGCCCAGAGAAATCCCACGCAATACGAGGGGGGCAATCCCAACACTCAGCTGCGCAACAAACTTTGATGTGCTGATAAACCACCACAACCCACGTTCTGTCCGGTCAAAAAGCACGTCTAAGTACCCCAACTCCCAATGCATCCATTCATTCACGTCGTATGCATTATACACGGAGCGAATATGAATCTCAGAAAATGTGGTATTGATAAACCGCTAACACTGCCGTATTGTGTTCATTCACTGTTTTACGCTGAACCCTTATTCGCCTGTATATGAAGGAGACGAGTTTATCTCTCAACACAACTAAGGGTTTCAACCTTGCACAACCGAATCCTGTAAATTCGTTGCATTGCCTGGTGATCTTACAGATTGTTCGCACTGGTTAGTTGGAACGTTTGTCGCATGGCAGGAACCCCGCGTCCAGAGCTTGCAAGCTCACCGGGTATTTTCTGTTGTAATAATAAACATCTAACAACATACCCATAGTACATCCCTTTCTATATTTTTAATCAAACAACGTTGCAAACTTCTCTCACAAAGAACCACGCACTGTACAATCAGCTGTCACGTACAGTGCTCCGCGGTCGAGGACACAGGTTCAAATCCCGCCGAGCGCGCCAATATTTTTCATTTTATTTAAAAAAAAAAACAGCCGTTCCTTAAGCGCCGCACCCATGCATCGGGACCAGAACCTCCGCAACGTTTAATGACATTTATTAAACAAAACACCGAACGATTAATTTTACCTGAGAATGTTTTGGCAAGTCCCGCCGGCACGAACTCGCGACCCTGAGGGCGGCCATTGCGATGTGACGTCACGGAGGGCGTGGAGCCGCCAGCCAATGAGCTGCGGCCCCGCGGGCGGCTGGTTGTTTAATTATTTATTTATGTACTATGGTGTGGCGGGAAGCCACGTGTCTGCAGCCCGTATACAGTATTCCGATAGATTATATATACAAGGGGTGTGGCATAAGTCGCTTTACCAGCCATCAGCCCATTCTCAGTAACTGCTTACTCCGGTTTCCTCCCACAGTCCAAAGACACGCTGCTGCATAGGTTAATTAGCCAGCGGACTAAATTGCCCCGGTGCCCTGTGATGGACTGGCGTCCCAAAATTGCCCCGGGTGCCCTGTGATGGACTGGCTTAGAAATCGCCGGGCCTATTTTTTTTGGGAAGTAGAAGACCCCTTCTGGAAGATGGCCTTAACGCGGGGTCACGGGTTTAAATCCCAGAGCAAAAACGGGAGAATAAATTGCACGCATAATTATTTTTATCTCGGTATTTTAACATCATTATCCACAACAAATCGACTTACCCAAACATGTCTAGGTCTTAATTTCTGTGGCTGGCGTTTGTTGTTGGCCCAACGTTGGGCATGTGGTTGGAATTGTTGGACTGTACTTGGTCCGACATTCCGTGTTCACTGGGCAAGTTGGCTTGCTGAAACAAGCCTGCAAAGCCAACAGGCTGCTCAACTCAAACACATACTCTATTACATACAAGCGGTGAAATAACGGAATTCATAGTATAGCTCTTTTTCTGTGTTAGGTCACGTAAAAATAAGTGTCGCAAACCCGCCTCCACCCTACACAGCTCATTAGTAAAGAGTTGTCACGTGAACAAAACGGGCCAATTCGTGACAACACTTTACTAATTGGCTGCGTCGGGTGGAGGCGGGTTTACGACACATTTATTCTTACGTGACCTAACACAGAAAAAGAGCTATACTGTGGATAACATTGGTCACGAAAGCCTTCGTGTTAAATTTTACGTAAATTAGCTCGTACAGTACAGAACATCCTTCCAATATCCTCAACGGGAATAACCTTCCTCTGGGAAGCTCCTCTCCGTCCGTCCTCTGACAACATCTTCCGGCATAAGTGGAAGGAAACATCCTGCCGAGGGTTGGCAATAGCCGTCTTCTGGAAGAGGCAGCCCGGCAGCACCGGCCCGTGGAAAGTGGACTGGCGTGACCCCAAACTGAGCGCGCGGCCAATGGGCCCGCGGTGGCGCGTGCGTGGGGCCAGGTCCCCCTCGGGCGAGGCTGGGATCACTGGGGGACACGAGCACGGGAGTCAGATGTTCATTTGTTGCGAACATAATTAAACGTCCGCGCGTGCGTTCCATGCTGGTGTGGCATGGCTCGGAATGGGTGAGTTGGGGTCAGTGAATTTTCCCTGCCGAGTTTCTGGGAGCGAGTCTTGGTTCCTCTGTGACAGCGTGTTTGTAATGTCCACGGGTTCGGTTCGTAATTGCTGTGAGTACAGATGAGGTTCTGGTTGTGAGCTCGGGCTGTGGTGGTTTTCACGGTGGTTCGTGTTGGCCGAGTCAGAGACACTGAACCAGCGCCTCTGAGATCAAGCTTTGATTCCAGGGTTCAGTCCATTATGGTTAAACCAGGTTTCCAAGTTAAGTGAGTTGGCTTAACACGGCTCGATGTATGAGAATTGTTCTCCACAGCTGTTCTGTCGGGATAGCCGTGTCGAGCGATGGCCTCCCACGTTTGGGGGCATCGTCAAGCGTTTTGAATGAAGTTGTGAAGATGCTTCCAAGGTGGGAGGCGAAACGTCGCGAGGGAGAGCGCTCGACACGGATATCCCGAAAGAACAGCTCTAAAGAGCAACCATCATGAATCGAGCCGTGATAATCTATATCATTACAAACCACCCCTTATTTGAAGGGGTGTTTTGTACTGATGTAAGTGACAGCAGCAATACCTTTCTCAAATAGTCTTCACACTCAATAAGGCTTTCCCAGACAACTGCTTAAAATTAGTTGTACTTGGGCCCCCTTGGCTACTCAAAACGAGCCCCCATGGCTACATGCCCCCAATCTTTAAATCGTTCCCAGGCACCTGAAACAGTGTAAGGTGATGAGATTACGAAAACAAAAACTGGTCTTTACGAGAAAGAAATGAAGTCGACCTGGTCCTATGCTGTGTCAGTAAGCAATAGTGGCTGCTTACAGACGCACATCACAAAGTCATGCGGGCAGGGAAGTTAAAACTTTGTTATCATCACTTTCCACCTAAGGTTAAACGCAATCAAGCGTTAGCTGTGTCACTGTAACGAGGGGCGCGGTAACCCTCGTACAGATGATCTCAGATGATTTGTATTTGATAGTTGTGTTTTTACTCGGGGACTTGAGACGACCCGCCAAATTAACAAGTTATGCAAAACATTGTAATAAAAACCAGCACTAATAGCAATGTTCCTTGCTGGACGAGGTGACTGTCATCACAGTGTTATGTTGACTTGGTTATGTCATGTGGCTTGGAACGTTATTATTGCTAACTAAATGCTTTCTAGGCTAAAGGCATTTTGGAAAACCGTACAGAGTACAAGCAATTGCAAGGTTTTTCCTCTTTGTCCAGTGCAAACTTGAATTTCGCTTTTTCACCTTTGCTTTATCACCTCAGGGCGGCACGGTGGCGTGGTGAGTAGCGCTGCCGCCTCACAGCAAGAAGGACCCGGGTTCGAATCCCGGCTCGGGTGCCCTTTCTGTGTGCAGTTTGCACGTTCTCCCCGTGTCCGCATGGGTTTTCTCCGGGACACTCCGGTCTCCTTAATCCTGTACAGGGTCGCGGGTGAGCCGGAGCCTATCCCGGCAGACACAGGGCGCAAGGCAGAGCTATATACCTAGGATTTGACGCCAGTTCCCTCACCAATTATGGCAGCGGGAGCAGAATGAATAACCACCCTGGGGGCTTGTGAGTGATCGTTGCATGAGCTCATTGCCAGGGCCACAAGAGGCGGGCGGATACTGGTTGATACTGGCCGAGTCTCGCCACTCTGTGGGTGATCGCCATCTGCTGGGAAACATTTGCCATTGCGAGCGAAGGCCCGGAGGATGGTGCGGTTGGGGCGAGTGGTTTTGTCGGCACAGAACAACGTTCAAACATTTGTCACGCGGGCGAGACTCGAGCTCGGGTCGCCGGGTTTGTAGCGCGGTGCCGCTACCCACTGCACGTACCACCGCTCCCTACATACGCTCAAAAACAACGGTCCGCTGGATAGCCTACTACGCAGCCTGTTGGGGTGAGTGTTACGCGCACACACGTACACACGTAGACGGAAAGATTTGCACACACGATTACACACGATTGCGACACCGCGGCGTAGTAGTGGGTAAGGCTGCTTGCCTAGCAGCAAGACCGCACTGGTTCGATTCCCGGCTGCGTTCTCCCAGTGTCCGCGTGGGTTTTTGCCAGGTAACCCGGTTTCCTCCCACCGTCCAGAGACATGCCCGACTAAATTGCCCCCGATGCCCTAACTTTTGGGTACAGCCCTGCCTTGCGCCCTGTGTCTGCCGGGATAGGCTCGGCCCCTCCCCGCGACCATGTACGGGACAGACTATGGATTGCAGACACGCAGACAAAGATCCCCCGTATGGCCTTAACAGACTGTAGGGTCAAGTGTCCTTAGCGAGCACCTATAAATGCCAGCACGGCACACGAGAGGATGGATGGCTAGCACCACGCACGGCAATGTTTTTACACACCGCACTAGGTACTCATTTGAGGCTGAGTCGACCTAGAGGGAGGCCCAGGACCGGTTCAGAAAATGGTCAGTGGTGTTGGCCGTGAACGGGATTCGAACTCGGGTTAATGCCAAGTTTGTAGCCCAGCATAGCGCTAACCACAGAGCCCACCGCTCCAGTCGCGTCGCAGCCGCGGGTGTTGCAGGAAAAAATGGGGGGGATGGAATCATGTTTCTGTGAAAATGCGGGTGTCACAACATATTATGAGACTTCCTCAGGAAAAAGTGGGGGGGATGGAATCATGTTTCTGTGAAAATGCGGGTGTCACAACATATTATGAGACTTCCTCAGGAAAAAGTGGGGGGATGGAATCATGTTTCTGTGAAAATGCGGGTGTCACAACATATATGAGACTTCCTCAGGAAAAAGTGGGGGGATGGAATCATGTTTCTGTGAAAGTGCGGGTGTCGCAACATCCGCGGCTGCGACGCGCCTGCACCGCTCCCCAGTACAGACACAGACACACCTATCCGCACAGTCACCCGCCCGCACACAGTCTGCACGGGGTGTTTCCGTCGATCCGCTTGTGGTCGCCGCGGGCGGACAGGGTGAGGTCGGCTACACGTCCCTGTGTTTCGAGGCGACGCCTGGAAAGTTTGCGAGTATCAGTTACAAACCTCCCCCCCGCCCGCCCAAGGGAGCTTCTTCATCTGTAACATCCATTCGCGAGAATGAATAAACAGTGACTCATAGGGGGATCGTACTCCCCCTCCTCTGCCGCTCGCCTTCTGCTTCCACTCTATAAATACCGGCCGTGTGGCCCGGTTAACGAACAGCGGTTTCGGAGTTCTGAGACGTGTCTCTACCGATTACTTAAACTCCTAATCGTTACCATTATACCGACGGTTACATCGTACGTGAACGCACGCGCTGTAGGAATCGGTGATACGCAAGTGGTTTAGACCCTTGGATTATAAGCTGTAAGAGCGTACATCCACGTCCTGTAACAAGCACACGCGTCTCGTGCAATCGTACACGTCTGAAGAATCAGTGTTGCTAGCAGCTTTGGTGTCAGGCGAGTGGGCGACGGAGCGAGGCTCTATTCGAGGTGACCTCGAGCCTTCAAGATCGTCACCTACCCACCCACACACACCTGTGTGTGTGCGCGTACAGTTTGGTGCGGGGCAAAGTGCGGAGGCGGCCGGCAGGAACGAGGTAAGAATTGTTCCATTATTGCTGGAGCTCGGTGATATTGTATTAGCGCCAAGGACAGTTTGCATGTTCGCTCCCCGTGTCCGCGTGGGTTTTCGCCGGGCACTCCGGTTTCCTCCCACAGTCGAAAGACATGCTGCTGCTGGGTAGGTTAATTTGCCTGCGGACTAAATTGCCCCCGGTGCCCTGTAATGGACTGGCGTACTAAACTGGGTATAGCCCTGCCTTGCGCCCTGTGTCTGCCGGTATAGGCTCTGGCTCACCGCGACCCTATACGGGATTAAGCGGTTTCTGACAATGGATGGATGGAATATAACGTGAAGTAATGGATGTTAAAGACCCGCTCTGCCTCGCAGTCCCGACGTCATTCGCAAGAGCATCCCCATTGTGTAAACAGGGCCCGAATTCTAGAATTACCCACTAAGTATTTGATTTGTTGATTTGCGGCCAATACCGTTTTCCAGGAACGCAACTCTCCTCCAGTTAGTAGCAATGAGCGCCCCAGTCTGGCAGAATAATGCCCCAGGTCACTTTTGCAAATAAGACTAGAGCATGTTGGTCTCTCGAGTTCTCACCCAGTGAATCACGAACAGATTTCATCGATCCATCTCCGCGGTGAATGTTCTCTCCGGTACGTTGGTGATGGAATTTTAGATGATGGAGTTGGTCATTGACACGATCTCTGTTCTTCTTGTTTTGCAGATTCTCGATCTACGCTTTCTAAACATATTACACATTCATAGACAGATCTGGGGAATATACCGACGCACAGAACCTACTCGGCACAAAGTATCAATAGATATAGAAAGACAGATATACTGTTTCTGTAAACTTACTCAGATAAAAGAAAGCCAACGCAGATAACATTCGTACAGTGTGCTCCGTAACATTATTACGCGTGCACATTACACACACAAGCATGCAGTAACTAGTCCATACAAAACACACACCTGCGTAATATATTCGGTTCAGTGGACCCGTACGCAATTAACACAATTTACATTACGATCAAATCCACACACATACACACACCATGCCCTCCCTGGCCGGCACATCGCTCCGGCTGCCGTTGCTGGTGGCGTTGCTGACGCTGCTGCTGAGCGCGCAGTGCGACGCCAGCAAGATGCCGCGGTGCAAACACTCCGCCAGATCGTCCAGAACGACGCAGTTTAACGTCAACCTGTACCGTGCTGCGGGCGCGGCCAAAGGCGCCACCGCCGCCCGGGGCAACGTGGCCATGTGCCCCATGGGCCTGGAGCCCCTGCTCGGCAGCCTGATGCTGGGAGCCAGGGGCAACACGCGGCGAGAGATGGAGAAAGCCATCGGCGTGAGCACGAAGGGTGAGCGATCCTCGGCCGCTGGCGGCGTCAAGGCGCGTCGCAGCCGCGGGTGTTGCGGGAAAAAGTGGGGGGTGATGGAATCGTGTTTCTGTGAAAGTGCGGGTGTCGCAACATATGATATGAGACTACCTCAGGAAAAAGTGGAGGGGATGGAATCATGTTTCTGTGAAAGTGTGGGTGTTGCAACACCCGTGGCTGCGACGTGCCTGGCGGTGTCGGGCTGTCAAGTTGTAACGCCGGGCGATTGACTCGGCGGCATCTGTTCGAACGTGATGAGACCCTGCTGACGAGGCTCGGAGAAGTCAAAGCTGGGCCAATACGTTGATTGCGTGTCAATCCTGTACACGTACAGCCCGTCGATACACAAACACACACAGTTACACGCACCCGTACGGCGCACAATCACAGATACAGTGACACATACCTCCACACACCACAAAGACAATGATCCCCCGTATATCCTTAACAGACTATAGGGTCCACACACCACACATAGTCTCCCACAGACACGCACCGAACCACATTAAAGCATACACCGCGCACACGTGAGGACACAAATTCTCGTCATTTCAACACAAAGTGACCTCTGCCGTGACCATGCCCCGACAACTCTCGCACGCGCAGGTCTCCAAGCTCTGCAGATGTCAAGCCCCGTTCGCTCTCCCCTCCTCACCCGGGCCTTGGCGCTCTTCATAAACGCCGGCGACGCTGGCCGAGGTGGCGGCGGGGGTCGGGGGGACGGCACGCAGGAGCTGCACGCGTTCGCTCGCCGCTCGGGGGCCGCCTTCGGGATGGAGACGCAACCGCTGTGCTCCGATGGAGGCGAGGGCGCGGCGAGGCAGGTCAACGCCTGGGTGTTCAACCACACGGAAGGTGAGGGGCGGAGGGGGAGTGGCGGTTGTGTGGTGGTGAAGGTGTGGCCGGCGGTGGTTAGCTCACTCCGCTATGAAGAAGTGGCATTGCACGAAACACTTCCGATTGTATACTTTTTAAGGCCACTGTGTTTTTGGTATACTTTGCAATAAAAATAATTCTCAATAAGCAAACATATTTTTGCCCCTCCGTTTCAGTAACAGAAATTGCAATGCAATTTAAGGGATGAGATTTTAAAACTAACCCGCAGACGCAGACGAACGTGTTGAGAGTTTTGTAGTTGCGTAGGAGCCCCCGTGTGAATGCGGTGTAGATGAAGGCGTAGTCACGGTCGCCGTCTCGCCGGTGTGCCGTGAGCAGGCGTCGTGCGGGATTTCCTGTCCCCGGATCAGCTGCCTGTGGGCCTCACTCGCCTCGTGCTGGTGAGCGCCGTGGTTCTGCGCGCCGCCTGGCTCTCGCCCTTCGACCCCATGTTCACCAGCTCACGACCCTTCACCCCGCCGAGGCAGCCCATGAAGATGGTACCAATGATGCAACGCACCGGCGTCTACAGATACGGTGAGAGTTAATAGAGTTGTAAACGATGGCGCTCCGTTATGCCTGTATTTGCTTTTATCCAAAATGCTCCAAGCCAAACCTCATATTTGATCCTTATATGTCGGTGCAATTAGGCCACGTGGTAATAATGTGTTTGTGTTCGGTATTGCTTTTTTGCTTTAAACGAAGTATAGTTTATTTACATCTGGTAATCCACAGGCGAATTCCCGTTGGCTGGCGGCGCCTCTTACGAAGTTCTGGAGATCCCTTATGCCGACGGGCGCACCGTAATGTGGGTGGCCCTACCATCCCTGGACAAAGATGGTTCAGCCCTGGCGGCACTGGAAGACAGCCTGACCGGACGTTCCATTGTCGAGTGGGAGGGGCAGAGCAGGTCAACACGCCTGAAGCTTCAGTTGCCCAGGTGGGGAGGTGTCAACTATGTAATCTTCTTCTTTGCGATTCTTCGAAGCACGATGGTTATGATGTTATGATATTCTTCTTTGCGATTCTTCGAAGCACGATGGTCAGCCTCTGTTATGATGTTATGATGTGTCGAATCATCGATCAAAGGTAATTCTTGCTCCCGCGATATGTGCATCAAATCGTATGCATCAGCATTGATGGTGGTTGAAGATAATGACGTAGATTAACAACAGGGTTCTACGTGTACACATGCCCTGTAAAGAGTACTTTGCGTGTGTGCATGCTTCTGTGCCTGTGTGTGCATGCTCACATTGCACCTGTGCGTTTGTCCATGCGTCAGGTTCACGGTGGAGAGCAAGCTGGAGCTAAAGTCCGCGCTGCAGTCGCTGGGTCTCAGGGATATGTTTGATCAGGGCAGAGCCAACTTCAAGGGCATCACGAGTAAGAGAACAGCTTTGGCTCAACCCACACCCCTACTTATACCACCACAGAAGCCTGTGGGCAACCAATTGTTGGGCTCTACCTGCAGAGTCTAATAAATACAAATGCATGAGGCGTGAACTCGAAAAGATATTGCAAAAAAGCATTGAGAACTGTGCATGAGGATTAGCGGCTAGTTTTATAAAATACCTCAAGTGAACATTTCCCTTCCTGGACACCAACTTAATTGTGCAACTGACCCCAGAGCTTAATTTCCCATTCGATATTTTCCAGAAAGTTGCAAGGCTGGCGTGTACGTAGGGAGTATCGGCGTGATGCACTAGAATACACATTGCGCCTATCCATAATGTTAGATTATTGTACGCTGCACTCCTATAACTCTTCGTACAGGTTTATACAAATTATGAGGACACAATAAGGCAGGATGGATGTGGTATGACAAAATAATTCCCACCAGACTGTTTTGGCTGAAAGTAGGCACTGATTAAGATATACCAGCCAAGAATGATGAAAACCAGTTTGGCTGACGATGAGAAAATGCGCCCGTGCCTCCCAGCATGTTTTATGAGGCTCTGCATTATGTGTCATAACTACTCCCCCCCTGCCGTGTTCCCTCCGTACAGCCCGGGAGCAGCTGTACGTCTCGACTGTGCTGCAGCAGACACGCGTGGAGGTGGACGAGAAGGGAACACAAGCCCTGTCCGCCACAGGTAAGAACGCGCAAAGAGGAGCGCTAGTGCTGGGACCACTAGTCTTTTAAAACTTACGTGGGGGGATAATAATAATAATAATTTAAGAATAATTTTACATTTATAACTAGAACTAGAACGGGGCGATCAAAAGCTGCTTTGGTCAGATGGGGCTACAAGACCGGCCCAACCACCTGTGAATGTGGAGAAGCAGACCATACTATGGAGCACTGGCTTGTCTGCACTCTACTACCCAACCTCTGCAGCTCAAAAGACCTTGCAGAGTTCAATAAAAATGCAAAGAACTGTGTAAAGAAATGGGAAACTGTCATATAACCATTACGCTTCAAAGAATCGAAAAGAAGAATTTAAAACGCGCACATATTCATTCACTGTCGAAGGTACTCATTCGACGAGAGAACGACTCAGCGGCGCGAGGAAAGCGCAGAGAGGCAGAGGAGGCAGCCAGGCGGTGTTGCCGGCGCCATATTGCGGCGCTTTGTGACCCTCGGGTGAAAGGCGCTCTATAAAATGCTATTATTATATTATGTTATCGGCCAAATAATTAATGAGTGAATCCGTCTCTTGTGTGAAGTCATTCCGTACAGTGTGTGCTAAAACTCCTACCCCCTCGTGGTGCAAGACGATAACACTTGTATGTTGGGAGCAGTGCCATTGGGGGAAAGATATCTTTAGTGAGCTGATAACCATGGTGGTGAGCTCATAGCCATGACAGCAGCTAAATGGGGTGTTGGGTGGGTGCAAGTGGCTGGCAACTCCGACAAAAACAATAATAAGTGGAGAACCATGCAAATACATTTTAAACAGGCAACCTTGATGTTCCCTGGCCAAATTTCTAGTTGGTGGAGCCAAGTGACAAAAGTTGACCCTCTTGAGAGCCTCCAAAAAAACCTGGCAATTACTAACAGCTGACCTATGGAACATCTGAATACCCAGCTCATCACTACAAGGAATGGACGGTTATTTAGTTGGGGCAAGACATCATCAAACAAGGGGTGGCTAACCTTAATAAAACATATTAAGGCTCACCTCCCGATCAATAGCAGGTGAAGAATGGTGGTAGAAGGGTGGTTGCTTTTACTCCCCTCGAAAATTGTAATCTCTGGAGGAAAGCAGGCAAGGCTGATGAGTCATCTGTGCCAGGTGTTGCCTCAAGTTGCTCCCAATGACATAATGTCTAAGCGTGTTATGATGATAGCCCTTGGGCAATGTGTGAAGCCATGGAGCAGCTCAGATATCTGGTTCAACATTGCGGATATTTCAAGGCATGGACTGCGTTTGTTGAAAATATACTGAAATGAATAGCCTCCCTGAGTTTTTGTGTCCGTTGTGTAATTGTATTGTGAAGGTGCAGTCCTCCTGTCACGATCCTTCGTTCCCACCTTCGCCTGCAATCGCCCATTCCTCTTTGTCATCACTCACAAACACACAGGTGAGTTAACATCATAACATCATAACCATCACTGTTGAATTATTTAACTATCACGAACATATTAGTGATTTTTACGAAACACATCTTCAATATCGTTACTTGTTGTTGGCCGCTTGGCATTTGGGGACTGTGGGCCTGTACACAGTAACTGTGGTACAAACAAACAAAGCAACCTTAACCGCGTGTGAATTTGTCTTTCAGAGTCCATCCTTTTCATGGGCCGTGTGGCTGACCCATAGGACCCCGTCTCCTCCACTACTCTTAGGCGTTACCATATTTACTGTAGGATAACAAGCACGTGCGCTTTCACGTATAAAACGATGTTCATTAAAATGATCACTTGCACTTAGAATAAAATATAACGTTAGTGGCTGTGCATCGGATCGCACGTGTGAGCATCGATAAGTTGTGACTTATGAAAACTGTATGCAAATTATATGTGAATGTATTTAGGTGAATAAAACAAACGAGGCAGAATGTACAAAGGTGACAGAATACAGTATGAGGTTGATATAAGCACACCTTTATAAGTACAGTTCTAATATAAGCACCATGTCTTTACATTATACTGGTGGGGGGGTATAGGGCTACTTCTGATACAAACACACTACTATGGATATAAGCACACATGGCAGTGGCTTGATAAAGGGGCCGTAAACGGAAACAACATCAAGAATTCAGTATAGTCTTCAAACATTACATTTGATAGAATACAGTTTCATTGATGTTATTGAAGTTTGTACCGATGTAGGTTTTGACGGTTCGATTCATGATGGTTGTTGAAGTTTGTTACGAATATACAAGTGACTCTGTAATGCTGTTGTGGGATATTTTGTATTGCTTTATATAATAAATACGTTTAGTTGGCAACAACTTCACACTTATATATGTACGCTGTGGTCTGAGCACTGAACTGACAATTATACAACCATGAGTTCAAAATCTCAGAAATCTATTCAGCAATCTATCATGCCTCAACGGTTGCTAAATAAATTGTGGTTGTCCCGCGGAAAGCATGGCCTCTGCCAAAATGGCAGACCAATGGCTATTTTAGGCTATTTCGACCTAGCGGAGGACTAGGTTCAGATATCACTCACTACTGAGGGTAGCTGAGGCTGGGCAGTGAACTCAGGTCAATGGGTTTGTAGCGTGATGCCCTTTCATACTGGAAAATATGCAGGCATTCACACAAACGGATATGCACGAACATAGACAAAAATAAGGCACTTGATCAAATGCATAACTTCGCCCACGCAGTTTTTCCAGAACAAGTGCTCAGTTGTACTTTTTTACATGACTAACAAAAATGTCTCGCAAAAGTGTGAAATTACACTCTGGAGTAAAAAAAAACAGTCTAGGGTGATTTTTTTTTAGCGTGTATTTATGCTACTGTAGGGGGTCAAGGTAGAAGCGTTCACGTCGCGATCCCTGTCAGGTAGTACTTGGTATTGCCTGCGAATTCTACCAAACACTTCGAAGCCAAGCTGAAAGACAACGATGTCCAGAAGCTAGCCATCGTGCTTCGAAGAATCGCAAAGAAGAAGATGCTACTGTAAGGTGTTTTGGCGTTTCTCAACATCTAGGCTTACAGGAACTAAATAATTTCATAACTTTAAATATAATAATGTGAATTTAGACACAATCAGAGACTGGTCTGTCAGTCTGTTGACTAAGGTTTCAAAGAATATCCATTATCAAATATAAGTTAATATACTTTTCTGTAATGCTTATTTGCCACTACCAACATAGTGCCTTGTTTTTTTGAGATATAAACATTCATAGTCTGGAGCAGTGGCACTGTTTGGTGTGCCATGCTATGAATCTATTGGCCTGAATGTCAATTTTCGACTGCGCTAACAACTGTGCCAAGTGGTATGTTAACTGGTTCTGAGTCTACGGCCACCCCTGTTACCAATCCGCACCGGCCAGCATGGAATATTATAGCGAAACAACCCCCATGACCAATACGGCATGGAGAGGCCGTCATGCATCAGAGGATAAACAAAGGGCACCATCGTGAAATGTTAAAGTCAGGAAGTCATAAGTATTAAGCCTCAAGTTATATTTTATTTAGTGTCAGTAACAGGTGGTGAAACAACAAAGAAACGCTTGTTTCAGAATTAGTCAAAACGTGGTTATAGCAAACAAGAAAATGCTCTCAAATTTGAATGTTTCCCCATCAGTGTTGGAGGCATCATCAGGCTTCTGAATTGATGCCTCCAAAGTGGAAGGCGAAGCATCTCGAAAGAACAGCTCTTAAGAGTAATTCTCATACATTGAGCTATGAAAACCTACACCAATACATTTAATGAAACATTTGTCAACCCTAATTATGATAGCTTTCATTACAAGATGTTCCCACAAATTATCGCACAATTAACTTAATCATCTATTAATTTCATCAAAGAAATCCACCTTCTCTCAACAAAGCTCTACTTTCTGGATTAAGAAGTTGTTGCGGGTTGTCAACGTGTCAATTTACTCTCACTGGCTAACAGACGAAGCCCAACGAGGGAAGAACGGACTGGGTCTGCACCAAATGCGGATGAAACAAAACCACGTCGCCAGCTGCTGTGCATTTCCAGTGCAATGTTTAACAAGAAACACTAACAAGAAACACTAATCATTAAACCTGTCATTAATCTTTCCGATGTACGCTCGCGTTCTTCCGCGTGTTGTTTGGCAGTATGTCATAAGTTTCGTTCTACGTGCCGGCAGGATCTTCAGCAACTGAACTGACCAAAAGTTTACTCAATTAAGGTTATATATAATAATCGAAGTCCCAGGTCGAAGTCCTATTAGCAGACTAATGCTCCAGGTCATTCTTGCAAGCGAGACTATGCTGACCTCTTGTGGTCTCACCAACACATTAAACTTGAAAATTGAACACGTGGTATAACCCAAAAACACATCGGAGAGTTAATTAGCACAGCTGTGAAAACCTACGCACTGTAATTAATAGAGCTAACAGCTGCTGAAACTGTCCAACAACCAATGGCTAAACAGGACACCCAATCCTGCGTGTTTTCCCCCTAGGTTGACTCAGCACAAGAATTAGAAACTGGTGAATTAAATATGGACTAGTATTGTAGGTCTCGTGTAAAACTCTCCACAACCACCACCCCCTCATATTTAGTGCAAAATTCCAGCCTTGGCAAGCCACAAGGCTACACAGGGGATCTTTGTCTTGTGATGAGTGTGTGCGCGTGTGTGGGTGTTTGTGCGCATGCAGTGGGTATTTGTGAAGCATGTGCTATTTGAGTTATAGTAGTAAGTGTAACACTGATCTGTAACAGTACACATAGGTATACTTAAAAATGACATTTGTTTGTCTTGTAAGTTATACCGTTTAATTCGTAATTTATATAAATAATCAGCTTTTTAATAGTTTGCATATGTTATTCCATCTACTTGAGTGATGAGATCAGCTCGTGAGCAGGAGCTGGAGGGATTGTAGCATTGTGTTGACACTGAGGCACGGTGACAACTACGGAAGACCATCTAGCGGTGGAGAGATTTTGGATGATGTCGACGATGACTTCCCATGTCTCACTTGTGAAATATACGTCTGTCTCAAATTAACTCTCACCTAGTTATAAATCAAGTTTACCGAATGATTGAGTGAGTGATTTGTTTAAGTGTGTACCGCGCATTACTTCTCCACAACTTCACTCACGTTGCTTTGACTTCTGCACTCGCTCCAGAATTTCTGCGTACATCGATGTCAACTGCGGGACACGAGCAACCACGGACACACTCTCATTCACGGCACTGCTACACCAGACGAGATTCTCAGTGACGTGTGAACTCTGGTGGTTCTTTTGGCCGAACGTCAATTCAAACGGCGACACTGCCGTATAAAATATCTCCTCTGCTAACAGATGCTGGCAATCAACCTGTGAGCGCGTTCATTTCTCTGAACTGCTTCATGGAAAACCAATAGCCAGATCGCCTAAACGTATTTTAATTCTCATGTGAAAACACAGAAGGGAGTTTTGTTATGCTTTTACCAAATAACAACCCAAAAAGCTAACAGTTGTTATCATCATGTGGGTATATGCCCAGGACAGGGTTCTTCATTTGATGTAAAATGGGCCAGATGTGGCCTGTGAAGCCTTTTAGAGTGGCCCTTCGAAAGATGACAGAATTATAAACAAGAGAGTTCAGAGATCTGTAGATACAATATAAATAAGAGGACCTCTCCATGTCGTTGGGGTTTAATTGACCATACTTCACCAAATTGGTGAGTGCGGCTTGAAGGCGAGGAGTACAGATATGTGACTAAGATTTGTGTTTGTGATATTTGTGAAAGCCAAAACCAACAATTTTATTTTATTAGACACAACATGCACCCGCAGAAAATATCTGGCCAAACCACAGCCCTTGAAGTGGAATGTTAAGATGACGGGAAGCTTAGGAGGAGACCGAGTGTCTCAAGGGACTAACGCTTTCACAGACACTGTCAGCAATGTTGAGGTCTCGAGTTCCAACCCTGGTTCTCAGGCGTAGCGAGTTTATGGCCTCTGCTGAAGAAACGAATCGATTCTTGATTCAAATCGTAATCCTGAATCGTCAATATAAACCAAATGACGGTGAGAGACCCATTCCACATTTATACTGATGTAGGTTTTCACGGCTCGATTCATGACGGTTGCTCTTCAAAGCTGTTCTTTCGGGATAGCCGTGTCGAGCACTCTCCTTCTCTCCCTGGCGAGATTCCACATTTATGTTACACGCTCGCGAGCTGCCGTGGTGGATGTGGGTCCTCCTCAGCAGTGCGATGACGATACGTGCCGTACATGTACATATATGCACACGTGGACAAGGTAGCAAACAAGCAAAGTTGGTGAAAGACATTTCAAAACCGGGCCCAACTATACACAATCTCTCCGGCACCTTGTGCTGAAAGCTGGACTTCAGCGTGGTGAGGTACGTCAGCAGCCGCATGGCCAGGCCGCACCAGCGCTCGACAATCTCCGGGGTGCGTCCGTAGCTGAGCACGGATACGCCGCGGTTCCACGACGTTGTGATCAACCACAGCACCTGCAGCTCGGGGAACGCGTCCTGCCGTCGTCCACACACACAGCGATCATCCCCTCCCCCCCACACCACCCCGCGTGTACATTTCTCGGCTGGTGGGCCAAGAGCTGTTAGTAAACGCCTTTTTAGATCGGCATAATGCATGATGGCTCTCTCTCTCTCTTCTGATCTGCGTCTGCTCGGGTACATCTGTTCCCTCCTTGCTTGTTGTAGAATTATTATTATTTTCCTGTTGTCTTTATGCCCTATAATTTATCGCTACTGCTTGACTCTCAGTTAATCTGTCTTGATGTTATTGACATGGCGCTCTCTCCACAGCCCCGTGCATCGCTTTGTGACCCTCGGGGGAAAGGCGCTCTATAAATGCTATTATTATGATGGTGTGGTCGCTGAGCGTGGTGCAAGGACCATTATTCGTTTAAGGCTGAGTATTTCGAAGGGAGGCACGGGACCAGTTTGGATATCAGTTGCCAATGATGATAGCCATGGCCCGGAGTTGAATGCAGGTTGCTGGAATGACAGAGCTTTGCACTAACCACTGTGCCTCTGCTACCCAAAGGCGCTCTATAAAATGCTATTATTATTACTACCCAAAAGACAAAGACACACGTTCCAACAAAAAACCACACTGAGAAAGTTGCCAGAGCTAGCAACCTGGTTAAGGTTAGGCCGATCACCTCGGATACAGTTCGGGCTAGGGGTGCGGCGTTGATTGAGGTTCGGGTATGGTCGGTACCTTGTTGGCCAGCAGGAAGAGGGCATCCTGGAAGTAGCCCCAAGCCTCATCATCCCCATCGGGGTCCTCCATGACCCCACGGGGCAGGGATGCTTCTATGAGGCTGTGTAGGATCTTACTGCTCATACATACACATATAAGTACTAATCAACATCATTCATCATCCTTGATCAGTCCACTGATGGATAATAACTAAATGCAGCAGTTACAGTGCTGGTGGTAATAATGATAATCGTCATAATCAAGCCTATCACGATTGACTTCCTTCACAATTATTGTAATGACTTGGGAGTCATGATTTGACTCAAACATAAATTTGTTTTTTTACACTGTGGTGCATGTACAACAGTGGTATGAATCTATAAAATTAACGTTATAGTGCTATACACATAAAGTATATAAATTGCAAAATATGTTTTAATAATAATTATCAGCCATGGCCTATCCACAGTTGGGCAAAGGCCTCCCAAAGTCGTCACCATCTCACACTGACTTGTGATGTAACAAAACATCGAGCAACTTGCACATCTAAAATCCTCCACCTCCATGGTGGCCCTTCACATTGCATGCAGGAGTCTAACCTATAAAAAGATTCACCAAACCACACTATCGACTGGCTGCAGCTTTTTGGATTCTATTTTCAAATGGTAAACATTTAAGGAAATTACAGACGTAAACTGTGATACCAAGATAACGGTAAAGGTAATGGACCGACGTGCACCTGCATGCCTCTGTGTTCACTGGAGTTCGTTTGAGGTACAGAGAGAAGGCGGACGAGAGGGCTTTCTTGCTCAGCTGCCGGTAGTGAGCAGGCGGGTCTATCAGCAGTGCTGCAGTCACGACCACCATCACCATTATAACAATCATCGTCATGGGATATAGAGTATGGCACTACAATGGTATTTTGCCGATACCACCCTCTGCTACCCATCACATAGCTCAACAGCAGCCTGCAACATCCTGTGATGGGTTTGTGGCCACCCGTCCTAGCACTAGCTCGACTTAAGCTTGGTTAGCTTTTGACATATGATTAGACCAAGGACATTTTGGGTGATTTGGTTATAGGCTTGGTGAATCATTACATCCCCGCGAATTAGTACAGCCTTCAAGTCCTCCGGCAAGGACTATTGATGCGGCTCAATGCTGCTGTGCCAGGATGTTGGCTCTATTCCTACCTGCGCCTTCATGGGAACATTTATTCCTTCCCTGGCTTGGACTGTTAGTGCGGGTCAGTGGTGCCGTGCTGTGGCTCTCTCTCTCTCTTCCGATCTGCGTCTGCTCGGGTACATATGTTCCCTCCTTGCTTGTTGTAGAATTATTATTGTTATTATTATTTTCCTGTTATCTTTATGTCCTATGTCCTGTAATGTATCGCTATTGCTTGACTCTCAGTTAATCTGTCTTGATGTTATTGACATGCCGTTCTCGCCATAGCCTTGTGCAGCGCTTTGTGACCCTCTGGTGAAAGGCGCTCTATAAATGCTATTATTATTGTTAATGTAGTACAGGAAAAAGCACGGCAGCTGAGTGTTTCGTAGATCAATGGCCACTCGGTGTGCACTCATTGTTACCTGCTGCACTTTCCAGAGCACTGGGCTCCAGGTCAGGCAGGTCCAATAGGCCCTGCAGAATTTCTTCCAACCGTGGGCTCGCGACCCTTGTGCAAATAACGCTACCACCCTCGAGGGCACACAGCTTGGCTTGGGCATCCAGCTCATAGAGACGCACAAGGACACCGGACGGGTCTCGCTGAGGAAGCCCACCTTCCAGGCCAGGCAAAAACAAAGACAAAGATCCCCCGTATAGCCTTAACAGGCCAGGCGCACACACATACACAGACACCTTCATATGAGCACATGCATACACACGCATACAAGAGATCATGGTCCCCCAGTGTAGCCCTAGAGACTGCTGGGGCAAGTTGGCAGGCAAGTTGGCAGGCAGCTATTATGGTAGGCATGGGATAGGAAATTAAACCCAGATTGGCAGGTGGTGTCCAGACAAGGACAAAGATCCCCCGTATAGCCTTAACAGACTGTTGGGTCAAGTGCTGTTAACGAGTACCTATGAAAGTCGACACGGCACACTAGGGGGTGGGTGACAAGCATCACGCCCGGCCGCCTTTGTCTCCCTAGTGGCAATGTTTACACACCGCACTAGGTACTCATTTGAGGCTGAGTCGACCTAGGGGGAGTCCCAGGACCGGTACAGAAAATCGGTCACTGGTGTTGGCCGTGAGCGGGATTCGAACTCCGGTCGCCAGATTTGTAGCCCAGCGCGCTAACCACTGGGCCACAGATGCTTCTTCTTCTTTGCGATTCTTCGAAGCGTGATGGTTAGCTTCTGGACATCGTTGTCTTTCAGCTCGGCCTCGAAGTGTTTGGTAGAATTCGCAGGCAATACCAAGTATTACCTGATAGGGATCGCGACGTGAACGCTTCTACCTTGACCCCCGCCACAGATGCAAGTATATCCACACACAAATATAAGCGCACGTGACAAAGCATGTACGTGCATATAAGCACAATCATGCACACAGACGTGCAAATGTCCAAGCACATTAACGTGTGTCTGACGTGATGTTTGCCCTGAGCCAACTCAACCACTGACCCTCTCACCTTTAACCTCTGTCCTCAATCTTTCATCAACCTCCCGGCACGCCTCGGTGTGCTCCAACACGCGTGTGAGCTGAGCGATCTACAACACACAACAACTCGAGCCCTCAGCACCCGTGATAGTTCAGTCGGCATGCTCGTCTCTTTAACCTTTTACTAGCTGACGACCAACTTGACACTTTACTTTAGTCTGTGGAAAGATAAAATCCAAATTGCACCGCGTTGCCTTGCGTTAACATAACCTGTGCGTCGCCCGTTGTCTCCCGTCCTGACTGCAGCGCTGCCGCGGCCGCCATCACCAGGCACGTCTTCTGGACGAGCAGGTGTCGCACGTCCTCGACACACAGCCGCGATAGCTGAGGCACACAGACGCGCGCACACGCACACACACCGAGGGGAAGGTGGTGCTTTTCCCACGAAGGCTCGCTTAACGGACAGGTGTCAGCGGTTTGGGCATTGCGCCAACAAGTGGCTTTTTGGGCAATGATTTCTTGGCACACAGTGGAAGAAATTATTTTTTCAAAAGAACAGAGTGCCAAGAAATGATAGTAGTGGTGATCGTCGTTGTGATGATGACGTTAATGATGCTGTCGCTGCCATGTAACAATGCACATGGATGTTTCTTTTTGAAGTCGCTAAAAGCTTTAAGAGCTTTAAGATACATTAATACATATTATTAAACGTTAATGTTGATGATTTAGACTGTTTTACGACTATTGCACTGATGGCCATTATTATCATGGTATTACCATGTAACAACGTAAAGTGTAATCAATGCAGTTGTTAATGACAATGATAGCTGTGAGGATGACAATGAGTGATAATGATAACCGAAACGTGTTCTTAATAGATAGAATGTTTAGGTGCACACACACATTAAATGCTTAAAACTCACCTGATATGACAGCATGAACAATGTTTGCATATTTTCAGGACAATCCTGACTATCCAATGCTAAGTTCCAAGCTGAGAAAAAAGGAACAAATACACAAATTCACATCCACTCATAAAAAGGGAAAATCTGACCATTTAATTAACATCATAAAATGATAAACCAGTCTCTCATGGAGTCTTTTGACTTTGTATAGGGCTTGCATTCACATTTATTCACTTTACATATCCGAATTATATTGTAGTAACATAAACAATACCTTTAAAAAAAGACTCACCAATGCTTTTAAACCAGTTCGCATCGGTATCCCTTTCTTCAACTGTAAGTTCCCCGTCAGAGGACTTCAGTTTTTCTAGAGCTGATATCACATAAAACATTTAATCGTATGATGTACAAGATAAGGGGGTTTTTTTCACCATTGTTTTCTAAATCCATAATCGGTATTGTGCTTTGGAATTCTTGGAGCATGGTAGTGAACAAGGTGGTGTCAGGGAACTACTTCCGATGTGCATATTACAAATATTTTACCAAATATTTGAAATGTGAGAAATCTGAATTGATACTTGGGTCTCGTGACATGAAGCTGATAGCATAATCAGACAATATTGAGGAAAATTAGAAAAATATTATTTCCACATCACGAATATCCCACAGTTCAAAGACATGCTGCTGCATGGGTTAATTGGCCTGCTGACGAAATTGCCCTGGTGCCCTGTGATAGACTGGCGTCTCATCCTGAATATAGCCCAGCCTTGGGCTCTGTCTCTGTCGGGATAGGCTCCAGCTTACCGCAACCCTGCACAGAATTAAGTTGTTTCTGACAATGAATGAATATTGCATCTCACCCGCTTGCTGATAGGAGATGATCGTGGCCATGTCTTTTGTTCTTTTGAAACAATCATGAAAGTATGCACACCAGGCACGACAATGTTAAGGTGGCAATGCACACAAGCGTGCCAAGACCCACTATTTACTTGCTGAACTATTTACATGGTTTTTTCAATTTTACTTTTGGTGGTTTACCCAGCTTTTCTCCAATATGTTAAAATAATGAACGAGTGATTGACAACAAACACATCCCAAGCATGTGTATGTACGGAGCCCTTTTTTCAATCCACTGATGGATTATTGCATCCTCACACTGTGAGGATCGAGGGTTTTTTTACATACTTAGCCAGGTTGATAAAACAGAGCAGTAAAGATATTGCAGAATTATACATTACAATGGCTTATGTTGTACTGCCATCTGCTGCCCACAGTATATCCGCAGCACAATCTTTTAATAAACCATGAGACCTTAAATGCATTTTCATAAACGCAAATGATTATCACTATTTGGATAAATTTAAAAGAAACAAATATCCAACACTGCGATGGACTGGCGTCCCATCCTTGGTGTTCCCCTGCCTCGCGCCCTGTGTCTGCCGGGATAGGCTCCGGCTCACCGCGACCCTGTATAGGATTAAGCGGTTTCTGAAAATGAATGAATGAATGAAATATCCAACAAAACAAAACTGAGTGTTATCTCTTCCTCCCCATCCACCTCGTACACTTTGGTTATCTAAGAGAATTTTCACATGAAAACACGCATTCATTGAGTTTATCAAATATTACAATGAGGGGCTCTCTTGAGAAGGAGTTTTGAGATAGTGAGGCTATCCTGGATAAATGACAATATTAAGGCCATAAATACCAGCTGGCATCATCCTCCATGATGTCCCATGCACATATCTGTTAAGGTTTGAACTACGGTTAAGATTCAATATCAAAATGTAGCACTTCTCCACGCGTGTTTTTTTAGGTTTTTTTCCCATTTATTACAGGAATGCAAGTGTAGCTGTCCCAAAGCAAACCAACATTCAATCTCCCTCTATGTCTTACTGCAGTAAAAAAATATATTTTCAAAAGTTGACTTTCCAATAAATCCCCGAGACCAGGTGAGCACTTACGCACACTAAATTATTATTATTATTATAACAACCTACTTGCGGGCGTGCCTTCTACATGCAACCTTGTAGTACTGTTACAAGGTTGCATGTGCGAGTCACAAGTATGTGAAAATCTCTGTGTGATGCACCAACCCTGCTTACAAAAATCTAAATAAATATTAAGGAGTCGACTCACTGATTCTCTTGATCCCCCGTTATCCTCAGTCTCACCACGCATCTGCACCCGACACACGTAGGCACATAGGCAAACTAACGTCACATCGACACCATTCACGGAGTTCGTGAGGAAACGCTGTTTAGTTTGGAAACCATAGTCCCCCAAGAAACCCCACGCATTGTATTTATGGACACCCCTTTGCCAATTCACTGCTGGACGAGGCCTCCGCACACGGTGTCGGTCGTGGGGGATATTTGACCATACTTCATCATGCTTGTCTATGCCGGTTGGAAAAATGGGGCCCAGGACTGTTTCAGATGTCACTTATCAGTGATGTTAACCATGGCCAAGAATGTTACGCAAGTTGCTGGGTTGCTAGCCATGGCGCCACTGCTCCACCACCATGCGTCATTATATGATAGAATAACATAGAGGCGCAATGAATCACAGTCTCCCACACCGGCGATTTGATGATTTGTAACAATTCAATATTGTGATTCAATTTACTAATCCTTTTTGTAATGTTAAGGCTGAAGGGGTGACGTAAATCCATTACACACAAGATTTGATACGAAAAAAGGTACAACACAATTTAACAATTGTGCAAGTGTATAGGATGGGACAGAAATTTTTACTTCAGTGCATGCAGAATTTTCTTGATGTCACTAGAAGTTGAACAGAAGACTTCCAGAGCTTTTGCTGCCAAATCATTCTGTGTGTGCTGTGGGCACACACACAAGATGTACATACATACAAACATATATATTGACACAACCATACAAAACACATATCAGAAACAAACAAAAGCAAAGATACCCTATATTGCCTTCAATAGACTGCTGTATTTACTGTTAGCGAGCATCTATTAAGGCCGAAACAGTGCACAATACGGTGATAAGGCCAGCACCAGGACTAAGCCACTTTTGTCTCCCCAGTGACCTGTTTTTGTGGATGTTAATATGTTTTAAATGTCATTGTTGAGATATGCTGCCACGAGAGGGCTTCAAGAGAGTGCCTGTAATTTTTTTATTCCTCGGATGAAGGAGTGCAGACTACAGTGTATTGCTATTTGGTTCATAGTTTGCGTTGCATGGCCAGTCACACCGTGGCTTGCCGTTCATTTTACATACATGAAGGAGATGTGCGGATTAGCCAGTTGCTGTTTGCATGCAGTGTGCAACCATTATCTCCAGTGATCTTCTTCTTTGCGATTCTTCGAAGCACGATGGTCAGCCTCTGGACATCGTTGTCTTTCAGCTCGGCTTCGAAGTGTTTGGTAGAATTCGCAGGGAACACTAAGTATTACCTGACAGGGATCGCGACGTGAACGCTTCTACCTTGACCCCCATCTCCAGTGATGATGTTTACGTATTGCACCAAACACCCATTGAAGGATGAGTCGACAAAGTGGAGACCCCATGACCTGTTCATATACCACTCGTCCGTGATGCCAGCCATGGCCGGGAGTCAAACCCAGGCCTCTCACAGATTGTATTACCCAGTGCGTGACAGCGGTGCAGCCCCATGCCTCACACAAGGCTCCCACCTCTAGGGCGAACTGTGCAGCAAGCTCCAGCAGCTCCGAGGGGGAGTTTGGCTCCGTGCTCGGGTCCTGATTCTGGACTGATTTGCTCAACCTCTCCATTTCCCCGAGTGCCTTTGTGGCTGTTGGACATTATTGCTATCATCATCAAAATAAGCATTGTCACTGTTATCAATACGGTCAAATTACACCATCATCAACAGCATCACAAGGTAGAGTAAGCTGTTAAGCAAGTCTCAATTACGTCACTGTAGACCTAAGTTGTAAGATGGAGTTTTGAGTATTATCTCTTGGTATGTACCGTAGACGGCTTCGGCTTTATACGGCTTACTTTCACATTAAGCTGAACACGTTAAAGGCCAGCTCTCCAACCTTTTTCGCGTTGTACTGCGCATAATTTGGCACGTTCGACGTTTCGCTCCATTTACCGGTAGCGTCTTCAGGAACTGAATTGAGAAGCTCAGATTCTTCGTCGAATTCAGTTCCTGAAGAAGCTCCAAGCAGGTGCAGCAAAACCTCGGGCACTAAGTCAGATAACACGCAGTACAACCTGAAAAGACATCCGAGAGCCATCCAGCACAACTGAGTAAACCTACACAGTATTTATTAATGCTTTGTGAATGTAGTAGGACCCACCGTTATTATCACCACCATCACCGTACTCCAATTACCTCCCACACATAAACATAAATCCATAAAGATTCTGTTTCGAATTCGATTCGATTCTTCGAAGCGTGATAGTTATATGACAGTTTCCCATTGCAACAAGTTCTTCTTTAGTTGCAGACAGCCCTTCAACGTTTAGAGATATAATAGTCAATGCTGGCCTTAAAGGCGGGCATTGGCCTCTCTTCTTGCTCCAGACTGAGGGGCTTCTGGCATCTGTTGAGCTTCTGGACATCGTTGTCTTTCAGCTCGGCTTCGAAGTGTTTGGTAGAATTTGCAGGTAATACTAAGTATAACTTGATAGGGATCGCGACGTGAAAGCTTCTACCTTGAGCCCCAAAGATTCGATTAAAAATCCAAAATAGGTTCCTCTTGAAAGAACAGTCATGATTAAATTATGCTAAATTTGTTTCTGACAACTTTGAAATCATACATTCTATCACGAATTCAGAGCGCCATCTCCTGCAAAGAAAAAATGCTGTATCCCGACACCACCGAAAAAGTCTATTGGATATTTCACCATTATTAAAAATATCTATCCAATACTATTGAAAAAATGGCAATTTGTGTTTTATATCATCGTTCCTATCTACTTGATAGTGCCACCATAAAGGGTTTCAAAAACCCATCCTTGCACTAGGTTCGGTAGATTAACACAAAGTGGCTCAGAGCATGCACTGACGTCAAGTAGCACCTAACAATGTATCAATTCATAAATTAAAATAAATACTTACGCGTATACTAGTTTTCAAGACCAAGAGAAAAGCATGCATGTTAGAGTGATTCGTGAAAATTATTTACTCCAAGTGTAGATTTTATGATTGGGCTATGTGATGAACATTTATTCCATCAAGTTTTATCCAAGCACTGCTGCGACAGACATTGAAATAGGGCTTAACCCCTGAAAATGCCCATCCATCCATTTTCAGAAACCGCTTAATCTTGTACAGGGTCGCGGTGAGCCGGAGGCTATCCCGGCAGAAACAGGGCGCACAGGCAGGGGAACACCGTGGATGGGACGCCAGTCCATCGCAGGGCGCCTGGGGAAATGCAGTCAGTACGCCAATTAACCTGGCAGCATGTCTTTGGACGGTGGGAGGAAACCGTAGTGCCCGCCGAAAACCCACGCGGACACGGGGAGAACATGCAAACTCCACACAAAAAGGCCCCCGAGCCGGGATACGAACCCGGGGCCTTCTTGCTCTGAGGCGGCAGCGCTATCCACTAAGCCACCGTGCCGCCCCAAAATGCCCAAGCACTGCATGGAAATTCTCAACTTGCAGCCCAACCCAATCCATCTGTCCATCATTGCTCACCAATTACAATACTTCCCAGTAACGTGCCGTTATCCCTGAACATCACGTGGCCTGTGCCGCACCCCTCGGTTAGATAAGTATGACATTTCTGCCAATAGCTAAACCAGTCAGCACATTCAACGGAATGTGCCAGCAGGTCACAGAAATTACATTACGTGAGGTTGAAAATGTAATGTTTTGTTTGGGGCCTTTGGACAGTGTCAATCCATTATGAATAAATGTGTGGTGCATGGTGATGGTCTGTTGAGTGGTGTTTGGTAAGTGGTGACTGGCATCAGATGGGTGCTATAAGGTGAATGGTGAGACGAAGGTGCGTAGTGTCACAAAACTATTGTGAAACAATAGCGGATGTTACTGACCGTCCTGAATGTTCCCTGACGACAAACCGAGTTGAAAGATAATAAAATAAGTGGTGATGGAGTCTGGATCACAGCACTGAGCGTCCTTAGCTGCCTCCGTGGCCTGCAACATAACAGAATGGATCTACAAATACATTGCGTTTTCCCCCTAATTTTATCCATGTTGTACTATCCGTGTAAGATTATGAGCCAAAGTATCCACGTATCTCTCACAGAGCAGTCTAAACCCATTTTGTTTAATAATGGCCTGAAAAAGTGGATATCACAACGCTACATCTGGGAACTCTTCAAGGATTTTATTATAATAATTGTGGAAAAAGAGTTTTCAAGTAAGCAGTCGACATTTTGTTGAAAGTGACATTAGAATGTGAAGCCTTATCATTCTCATAGCTTGGCAATCCACAATCATATCCAAGACCTAAAGAAAAAGTGTATTCACACATGAGATGTTACATGAGATGTTACATGCTAGCGTTGCAATATTATGCACAGACACACTGTTGCGTGGTGGCATAGGCTGCCACATTTTTGCGCATACCGTTATCTATTATAATTATAATAATCTACTTTTGTAACACGCGCATTTTCTCCGGGCGCGTTGCACCCGTTGATTCGGAGGCGCGGAGCCCTGCTCAGTCGGTTTGTTGTGAGTCGGTGAAGAGGTGACTTTTTAAGAGTTTTTTTTAAGGCTGTGGGGGACTGTGTTTGACACATGGTTGCTATACATAACTAAGCATTGGCAGAGATTGGCACAAGTTATCAGCACTGGTATGTTTTCTTACACAGTATATTGGCACACAGGCTTGGTGTCAGTGAACACTGGCACACAGTGGCACGTGTTGCCACGCACCTGCTCGTACTGCTCCAAGTGCTGGAAGCAGATGCTGCGGTTACGGTGCAGTCGTCCCAGGTTCCCGTCCTTACTGCCTGATGAGTACAGACTGGCTGAGCAGTTGTACCACTGTAGTGCGGCAGCGTAGTCGGTGGCCTGAACACAGATGCAAATACACAAGATGCAGCGGTGTTTGTACAGAGGCCCAGGCAGACAGGGAGGCATGGATAAGACACAATAACCATGAATTTAACACGAAGGCTTTCATGACCAGTGTTATCCATAAGGGTTTAGCTTTACTATGGATAACACTGGTCATGAAATGACCTAAAGCTCTGTTTAAGGGCTTTAGGTCATGTAAAAAATATATATTTTACTATGACCACAATAACCATGACAATCAGGTGATGATAACAATGATGCTGGTACTACCTCATTTGAATACATGCTCCTGGTGTGATGGATGAAAGAAATGGTATGATAATGATGGTAACGATGGTGACAATGAGGGTGATTTTGACAATAGTAATAACAGTAACGACGGCGATAATCACTTTGATGACAATCATGAAGGTCTCACATTATATAATTTTGCTGCCTGCTCCCAAATCATGGCTTGGAAGAGTTGCTTCACGCTGTCAGAGAGAGCCATGCCTGTGTAGTGACCTAGAAAATGACACCACCACCACATTTTAAACTTTAACGAAACCGCTGAGATATTGGGTTCAAATCCAGGCAGCTGTATAGATTTTAATTGTAAAGAAAATGAGGGATGGTTAAAACCCACATTCAAACCCAAGACCTCAATTGTACCATCTCAGTACCTCTGACAGAGACACTGAGTCACTCGACCACTAGAGGCAACTGTGATTCTATGGGTCACCTGTAATGCACTCCTCCACGTGCTGCCTTGCCAATAACTCGTGCCCGAAATGCAGCAGGAACTCGAGCTTGAAGAGAAGGATTTGTACGAACTCCGGGCTCTGCTGCATGTGTTTGCTCACCACATCCAGGCAGTTTGAACACAGCGACTCCCTGCACACGAGAGGTTTCATTTAAATAATAATAATAGTATTTTATAGAGCGCCTTTCACCCGAGGGTCACAAAGCGCTGTACAACGACAGAAAAAAACAACTAATAAAAAACAAAAATTTAACGATTAAGGCTGCTTCGAATACACTGTCAATCTTAAGAGCGGCAAAAATCTGCCAGCGTTCCCTAAGATGGCCGTCACTTCCTTAAAGACAAACACGGAGGGAGACAGGGAGTACCTGTTGTCGTGCAAGAGACTTCTCAAGGCAGCCAGTGCACCTGTTATTGGTTTATCCTGCTTCAACAGATCTTCCACAACTGTTGAAACATCACCAACACCACAACGTTCAGCACAATGACCGTCTGTCCTAATGTGCCCTATTCAAGCTGCTGACAAAAGTGTAGGCAGCAATGAAATAACTATTATGAAATGATGGATCAATTATTATCCCTTATTAATCCTTATACAGACCGTTTCGCCTTTAACCAATCGTGCAGGAAGCGGTCACTGGACAATTTAGTGCATTTAGAGCATGCTGGATTTAGAAAAGATTTTGTACCACTTACCATATACGTATTATCAATCAGATAAAAATTATTAACACAGATAAGGTCACCTGCGAGAATGGTGGCGTCCGATGCTTTGCATCGAGCCAGAATCTTCACTTTTAAGAGTGGAACCTCCGGGTGTGGTTTTTCCTGCCCACAGAGACATCATCGCCCATGATTAAACGGGGTTTGCAGGTGTCGAGAGTTGATGGTCTCAGCCCAGTTACAAATGACTGCACAAAAATCCAACGCATTATATTTAGTTTTTCACTAAAATTAGCTAAATTCCATTTCTGAAAATGTTAAAGATCAGTTTGGTTGTCACGTGATGAACTTTACTGCTGGAGGAAGGACTGGTGGAAAAGTGCTCACCCACCCCATGACTGTGTGGACCAGAGGCTACTTTAACACATTTTAGTAGTGTGTCTGTAATATCTGCCATCCATGGTTCATCACCAATGATTGCACACACAAAAAGCCATCTCATTAAATGTCGAGGGTTACTTATGCCTCCCCAACCATGTCAGCATGCACACTCACAGTGGTGGCCAAATCCAGCGCGGTTAGGGCCGTCTCTGAGTACTTGACTGCATCCCAGTCCATGTAAACCTTCGCCAGGAACCGCAGCGATTTGGCCTGAGGGCCGATGTCCATGTTCAGTCAGTCAGCAACTCAATGGGTTAAATTTAATTAAAATCAAGCAATTGCCGTATGAGCAAATAACCAGATTGCGTCCGATCATGTTGGATCTTGGAAGCTATGGCAGAGCCTTGGATTGGCGATAACCATGCACAAACATATTTTATTGGCAAGGGGGATATGTTGTGGTCAGCAGAAGCCAGCAGAAAAATGAATTATTATAGTGTGATTCTGTGCTGCAATGCCAACCCACACTGACCAGCATGGTGAAGTATGGTAAACGAACCTTCAAAACCCACACGGTGTTGGGTGGCCCTCATACAGCAGTGGATTAACAAAATGACTACAGTATATTTATACATGCTTGTTTGAGCAGGAACACTACTTTACATTTGAGTTGAACGCAGGTGTGTAGGAGCGCAAATCACCTGGTGACTAGAGCTGGCTCTATACGTCTTGTTTATCTTGCCAATGGAATAGCTTTCTCTGTGAAATGATAAAAATAATAATCTTCAGCTTCTACACAAATTACCAGAGCAGCAGTAGCAGCACAGTTTCCATTTTCAGCAGTAAATTTGCTGCTGTAGTGAATATAACAACATAAAGGAAATCCTAAAACCATGTGTTACGTCACTGAGAGGTAAGGGGGTGCACCTTTTAGATGCCCTGCAAGTTTGTTCATCGCAAACTAATCAAACCAACATTGTAATTATTAGAGCTGAAACAAACTGAATTAAGTGAAAAACCAGAATTAATATAATGGGCTCATTGGTGACTGTTCCAAAACCCATAACTCTCTGCACTTCAGAACTCAGCTAATCATGGGCGACCGAAACCTCAATTCAACCCAAGAAATTCTGAGGTCTTTCTGATGTAGTGTTAGTTCCCTAAGCAACCCAGTCACCTCTTCAACCAACATGATTTATGCATTTTGCGGACAGCTTACCTGAGCCAGAAGCTGCATTCCTCAAAACGTTTCTGCTCGTAGGTCTCAATCCCATAGTTGTAGCACACCATTGACAGATACACCGTCTGTGTGTGTGCGCGCGTGTGTATTTTACATGTGTAGGTATATGTGTTCAGAGATATGTGTGTTTATTTGTGTGCATGTGTAAGTGTGTGATTTTTTTGTGTGTACGAGGCGCGTTTCATCAGCATAATAATTAAGAATAAATGTGTTTGGCTGGATAGTCTCTGTCCCCCTAGGATCCCGTCCAGGATTAATCGGGTACCGATAATGAATTAATGAATAATTTATTAATCTATATGTAATTACGACCCAGGTTTTCAATAAAGGCATTGTATCTGTACGGGTGAGTGAGAGCTGAGAAATCTTCCTCGGATAAGCTCCATCGCCCACATACGCGTAATAATAATAATAGCATTTTATAGAGCGCCTTTCACCCGAGGGTCACAAAGCGTACCTGTAGGGGAAGGCTCTGCAGCATGTCCTTGCACTTGAAGTGAAGCGCACTGGCTTTGTCGTGCCGGCCCTGGTTCACCGCCTATTCGAGTCACGCAACAACATCCATCCATCCATTGTCAGAAACCGCTTCATCCTATATATGGTCGCGGTGAGCCGGAGCCTATCCCGGCAGACACAGGGCGCAAGGTAGGGTTATACCCATGATGGGACCCCAGTCCATCACAGGGCACCGGGGGCAATTTAGTCCGCAGGCCAACTAACCTATGCAGCATGTCTTTGGACTGTGGGAGGAAACCGGGGGGCCCGGCGAAAAACCCACGCGGACACGGGGAGAACATGCAAACTCCACAAAGAAAAGTACCCAAGCCGGGATTCGAACCCGGGCCCTTCTTGCTGTGAGGAGGCAGCGCTACTCATCACGCCACCGTGCCACCCCAAACAACAGAGAAATAAAAACATGCATCAATGAACAAAACACACGTGTAATTATAAGTCACGAGAATTAAATGAAAATGGTACTACATCTATGCGAGACAAATAAGCGAGAATAAATGTGGAACATGCGATACTGACAACTCAAACCAAGCCCTGATGAAGCTGAGTGGATGTCTCAGCGAAACGTCGGTATCATCTTTTAAGGAAAGTGCTGTGTGTGCTCGCTCGTTTTCTCCAACATATCGACGGGTGCACTACACTTACACACTTTTTCACATGACCTGAACTCATAAACAGAGCTTCACTATGGATAACTCAAACCACGATCGCAAATCATGTAACTTCGGAATCGTATCAGTGCAGCGCTTTGTGACCCTCAAGTGAAAGGAGCTCTTTAAATCGTTATTATTATTATTGTATTCCAAATGTTTGCTCCCCACTGGCCATGTGTCAGTGAGCGTGAGCGTGCGCATGGCAGGCTTGAGTTATGGCGTCGTGGTTGAACACAACTGACTAGTTCGGCTTGCAGACAGTAGACCTTGAACAGGTGCAACTGCACCTCCAACCTCTCAGGGCTGGTTGGAGATAAGCAGTCAATTCCATTCATCAGGTGACCAATGTTCTGTGGGTTCAGACAGACAGACATACACATGCACAAGCACAGACAATACATTAGGACTATAGCCTACAGAGACTTTTGCGGCAGGTGTATTCGAAGCAGCCTTAATCATTTATTTTTTTGTTGTTTTGGTTTTTATTAGTTGTTTTTGTTCTGTCGTTATTGACATGCCGTTCTCTCCGCGGCCCTTATGCAGCGCTTTGTGACCCTCGAGTGAAAGGCGCTATATAAAATGCTATTATTATCATCTATTAAGGTTGGCACGGCGCATCAGATACTCACTTGAGTCGACCTAGGGGCGATCCAGGACTGGTTCAGATAATCATCACTGGTAATGGCTGTGAACAGGAATCAAACTCGGGCCACCTAATTCGTAACCTAGCGCCCTACCCACTGCATCACACTCTCCATTATGCATCCATGCACACACACAGGACAGAAGGATGAAATCTGTGGCTAGTAGGGAGGCTGCCACCACCCTGATTGAACAACGGCTTCACCCACACCTGCTCAGAACGTCTTTGGCATACGGACCTCTCCATTGGTTCTGTAGGTGTGCAAACTTACACTCTCGGCAAGCTCCAGAAACTCCTCGCAAAGTTTGAAGTTCCTACACGTCAACCAACTGCGAGCAGTCTTCATAGCCATCTGTTTCACATCCGGCACATACACTCCCTCATATCTCGGAAGATAAAGAGAGTTGAGCCTGAACAGTGAGTGCTTGGACAGGTCGCCACCATGCACAACAGGTTGTGTTATGACTGTGTGAGACAAAGCAAACGCGCAGACACCCCATTAATTTGCATGGTTTTGCCACAAGCATATGTGGCTGCCTGCAAACTGGAGCCTTTGCAAAAAGGTGTCCACTTAGTGTTTAAAGATCTTAACACGGTTTTCTCATTGCCGGAAAGGGTAAAACCTCGTATTTTCTACATTATTTGTACAACGGCAAAAAGGTCCAATGGTCCCAGACACCCTGCTACATTTACCGCCCTTCTCACCAGAATGTATCGCTGGATGATGGTGGGGCCCAGGGCGGACCTATCAATGAGGGTGAGAAGCTTGCAGGCCGTGTGCCGAACTCACGGGACACGGGGCAGTGGCAGGGAAGAGGGTGACAAGCATGGAGACACGATAAGTGTTCAGAACACAGACGTTCCCATCACCCGGGTGAGTTTGCATGAGTGTCAGTCAACTGTGGCGTGAAGTAATAATAATAATAATTCAATTTATATAGCGCCTTTCACCCGAGGGTCACAAAGCGCTGCACAAGGGCCGCGAAGAGGACGGCATGTCAACAACGAAAGACAAAACAATAAAAAACAAAGCAACAGAAAATAAATGATTAAGGCTACTTTGAATATACTAAAAGGTTGTGAAACTGGCAATCTTAAGAGCGGCAACATTCTGCCAGCGTCCCCTAAGATGGCCATCACTTCCTTGAAGACAAACACGGAGGGAGACAGGGAGGAAGGGTGAGCAACAGGGAGAGACACAGGGACACAGAGACGGGAAGACAGAGAGACAGACACGAGGGGGAAACAACGCCAATCCAAATAAAACAATTAACATTGAAGCACACGCATGAAGCACACGCATGAAGCACACGCAACAGCAAAATAAAACGCAGGCACCCACAACCACAAAACACAAGTACGAAGAGCATGTTACTGTAAGGCTGGGGTCTTCAACTAAATGTTTCAGCAACAACTCTACTCTGAGGGTCTGCCGGAGCACAGAAATCCGGGAGACCCTCAGAGTAGAGTCGCTCGCTGCTTCTTCGGATTGAGAGGAGCCAGTTGAGGTGGTTCGGGCATCTGGTAAGGATGCCCCCTGGAACGCTCCCCCGGGAAGTCTACCAGGCACGGCCCACTTGGCGGAGACCTAGAGGCCGACCCAGCACACGCTAGAGGGATTATATCCTTCGCTTGGCCTGGGAACGCCTGGGAATCCCCCAGGAAGAGCTGGAATCTGTTGCTGAGGAAAGGGATGTCTTGTCCACTCTCCTTGGACTGCTACCACCGCGACCCCCACCAGGACAAGCGGTTTAGAAAATGGATGGATGGATGGACATATTAATACCGTATGGCGTCGTCGTCGTGATGTCATGGAGTATGTACAGGTGACTGCTAAACTAATAATAATAGCATTTATATAGCGCCTTTCACCCGAGGGTCACAAAGCGCTGCACAGAGCTGCAGAGAGCAACGACGGAGCACGGAAAATCAGCAACAATTTTTTTGGGGTTTTTTTTTTTGAGAGAACGGCACAACAACAACGGGGAGACAACGGGGGAGACAGAAAACATCTCGGCACGGCACCGATAACTGCTCTTAACTCCACATCTAATCTCCGTCTGTTGTTTCTGCTCACTTAAGCCTCTCAAATTAACATATTGACATTGTTTGTCGAGTTAATTGTCTGTGCGGGGGGCTCACGTTTCGCATCGTACTCCTTCAGGATCTGGTTTCCCATCTTCTTGACCACCACCCAGTTCCATAGTTGCACCGCAATCGATTCCACCTTCGTCATCACCGTCACCAACGTATCAACTCAAGCACCATTAATATATATTTCCAGCGACATTATCGCAATAAGCAACATCATCTCGATATACACCTCCAACTATATCATCCTTATTGCTAACAGCTTATCTCGACATTAAAAAAAGAGTCAAAGTGGTTTCCCACTCAATAAAGTGAAGTGCTCAATTCCTGCTTACTGTGTTTGGTCAAAAGCTGAATTTACATGAATATAAGGCTGTCAGTGTAAACCATAGTAAAACTGCCGATGACTCTCCAAATGTGGTACCCATTTTATCGTTCTTACGGTTACCTGACCATCTAATCATCGGTCGAGTCCTCAAAAAGCAGTTACCCCTAGCCAGACACGATCCCAAACGAAGTGCAACAAGGCGAAATGAGCCAAACCACTACCTCGTCGGCAGTATCCAGTTTGGTTTGGGCCCTGATGAGAGTCTCCACCAGGTTGAAGAGTCTGCTTGTGATTATATCTCTGTCTGGGCTCGTTTCCAGTGCATCGCCAGTCAGTCTGGAAACCAGGTCTGCACCCACCCATACATACAAAAGCAGGGTCAGTTAATTGTAGATCCGGTATTATTTGTTTAAACCAGGCATACGGCCCGTTTACACTGAGTGTCTAATTGTCACGTTTTAATTACAAGCGTGGTTCCTGCTGTTATTTACATCAGAAACCACGCAGCTTCTCTCCAGACACTGGATCACAACAGGGCGGAAGGTTGACAGGGGGGGCCTCATTTAATGTCTTGCAGCACTGCCAATGATAACCACCCTACATCACTGATGGAACCATTAGACTTTACCACATTATGGAAATGTAGATTGTTCTACCTTAACGCACATCAGAGCGTGTTTATGAGCATGTGGTGGAAAACAGTTTACTGTGCATAACAAGCAACCACCTAATTTGACATTTCTCTTCAAAGAGCTACTCTTTTTGGATAGCCGAAAGAACCAATCTATTAACAGAAATTCGCATACAATCGAGGCGTGAAAACCTACATCAATACACCACGTAATTTGTCAGATTGAAGGCTGCATAATGCAGTTTATAATTCACTTATGCTACGAACTACATTACTCACTTATCCTACTGAAATCACGTTTTGTACAAGACCATTACACAACAGCGCTTCCCACAAATTAGCTGTGGGCTGTTAAATCTGTGAAGCCCTGATTTAGAGGGCAATGTTAATAATGCAGTTACCTTTTATCTCAGCTACCTTTGAATCCATGTCTACTGCGGAAGAAAATATGAGTGATCAAACTGTCTTCAGATTGACATGTACATACTTCATACGTTTGTTTGTTCTTTTGTGGTCAAATAAAGTTCGTTTACAAAAAACTCTGAGAATTCCCCTCGATAGCCGTGTCGAGCATTCCTCTGCATATGTTCGCGCTTTTTATATACATTAAGCGGCTTATAATGTGTTTCCATCGCAATGTTTAACAGTTTTAATTACTTTGTATATATATTTTGGTCGCGTATGTCTCGTGCAATGCTGTGTGAAAATGTTTACGTTATGCTTTTGTGGTTCGTTGTATTAACTTGTGATTTTTATATATAATTAATTTGTGCAAATTTGCGTGGTGTTTGTTGTGTCGCAGGAATCCCGCAAAGAGCTTATAAGCTCACTGGGTATTTTCTCCTCATAGCGTCGCCACCTGTCCTAGTTTTCTCAGGATCGTCCTCATTTTTGAGGCATCTGTCCTGGGAAATGTGTCCGTTTCCAAGGAACAAGTCGGTCAAAGCCCCGGGGTTTTCTTCAGTTACACCTACAGTCCTCTCATTTGTGCCTCAGAGGTGGTGACCCTATCTCCTCAGCAGCTCTTGAGGGAAATGCTCATACATCCAGTCATGAAAGCCTACATCAACGCCAACATTTCTGCCGTCACAAAGTTTTCAAGACAACTTTTTCTAACGTGAACTTATCCCCAAAACGCCCGTCATTCATTTCTTATTTCGTTATTGACGAATGCGTTCAAAATTACCTGACTTTAAAAAAAACAGAAGACACTAACATTATAATTCTGTTGGTGTGATATCTCAGTGTATATTAAATTACAAATTAATGGCATACAGTACTGATTGCTCCCTTATTGCAAAATTCGCTGCGTTTTCTACCAACCTGATCAAACTTTGACAGAAGGCAGTATGTTTGTGTGACGTTACGTGTCTTCTCCGTGTGACCTTTTCGTTTCAAGGTATTTAACTTTTTTTGCCGCCAAAGCGTAGCCTGGTCTCGCGGGCCGGGATTTTCCCGCCTATCCTACCAGGGTCCTTATATGGGCAGGCCACGCCTCTTATTCCCAAACATTCCACCTCAATTTGCAGTCCTATCGTGTTGCACATCCATCCGTCATATTTTATAAACCGCTTGTCCTGGTGAGGATGGCGGTGGCAGCAGTCCAAGGAGAGTGGACCAGACATCCCTTTCCTCAGCAACAGATTCGAGCTCTTCCTGAGGGGGGCTTCCCAGGCGTTCCCAGGCCAGCCGAAGGATATACTCCCTCGAGCGTGTCCTGGGTCGGCCTCTATGTCTCCGCCCAGTGGGCCGTGCCTGACAGACTTCCCGGGGGAGCCTTCCAGGGGGCATCCTTACCAGATGGCCGAACCACCTCGACTGGCTACTCTCAATCCGAAGGAGCAGCGACTCTACTCTGAGGTTCTCCCGGATTTCTGTGCTCGTGTTACAGTGTTGTTGATTGCTGGCTGCTTGACACAATCATGAGTTTGTTTCTTGCGCTAGGCTTGGTAAACATAAACAATTTTTATTTGCGTGTGTGGACAGACAATATAACAAGGTGGGCTTATATTTAACCAGCCCACCACATTTAAATTCATTACGTGTATTGTCCTGAGTACAATATATCCCTTTGTATGGGTTAGGGGACGTAAACCCATACAACGGGATATGCTATCGATAACATTGGTCACAAATGCCTTCGTGTTAAATGTACTGTCCTTTATTATTAACCACGTGTGTAAATTGTCAGCAATTTGTATGTTGTGTCGCAGGAATCCCATAAAGAGCTTGCAAGCTCACTGGGTATTTTTCCATCCATCCATTTTCCAAACCACTTGTCCTGGTGAGGGTCGCGGTGGCATTTTTCTGCTGTAATAATAAACATCTATCTATCACGTGGGAAGAGAACTGAACATTATTACAATTTGTACTGTATTAACTGCGTCATAATACTGCCACTAAATCGCTCAACATAACGTTAAAGAATACAGGTCGGAATGTTTATTAGCGGAACGCCGAACACTGTTTCCCGAATTTTCGGTTCCGTCTGTTACGCGCCATTTCCGCCCGGACGCCGGAAACGAGCGGCACCAATTTTCGATTTGTCCGCCTCCCACGTGTTCACTGGTGGGGGTGAATCGATCCGTGAATCGAATCCCGTTTAATTTCATCGAAACTCGATTCTTACGTGCGTGATACATTACTCTAATCTAGCGGGATTGGAACGGTTATGATTCTGCAGATTCACATCACTGTAGAACAATGGGTAACAATACAGTACAGAGATCCCCAGCGCTTTAGATTCCACGCGCACAGACCACACGAAATAATCGATTCCTTTGTCGATTCTCGCGAAGAGTTGGGTGAACCGGGTTATTTAAGCACCCTGTTCTGAGGTCACCCAAGAGCAGCCACCACGCCACCGCTCACCAACAACAACAAAAGTGGTGGCGTGACAACAGCTCTACAACACCCACCACAGTAACAATACCATCACCAACAACTACCACCACTAACAACAACAGAGCAACTATCCTCCACAGTCGCAAACCCACCAACAGGCACCACCACCACTAACAACACTACATCAGCGGTGTCGGTTTAGAGAGCGAGTGAGTGAGTGTTGGTGGCTGGGTGTCACAGAGGCGCAATGGTGTTGCGGTCTCTGTTGGCGAGGCTTCTCAACTCGCAGCAGCTGATCGAGCGCCTGTCCGAGACGCGGCTCATACGCCGCGCCGCGCAGATCACAGTGGCCTCCCTAACGCGAGCCCAGGACGCGATCCAGGATGCGTTGAGGTCAGCGGCCCTGGGCCCCGGGCAACAACCGGGTCAGCAGAAGCAGCCGGGGCAACAGGAGCAGGTATCTGTGCCACGTGTGTGTGTGTATATCCACCCATCCATTTTCTAAACCGCTTGGCCTGGTGAGGAGGGTCGCGGCGACAGATCTTTAAGAAGAGTGGACCAGGCATCCTTTTCCTCAGCAACAGATGCTAGATCTTCCTGGGGGGGATTCCGAGGCGTTCCCAGGCCAGTCGAAGGATATAATCCCTCCAGCGTGTCCTGGGTCGGCCTCTAGGTCTCCGCCCAGTGGGCCGTGTCTGGTAGACTTCCCGAGGGAGCCTTCCAGGAGGCATCCTTACCAGATGCCCGAACCACCTCAACTGGCTCCTCTCAATCCGAAGGAGCAGCGACTCTGCTTTGAGGTTCTCCCGGATTTCTGTGCTCCTCACCTTGTTCACGGAGAGTGTTAGTCTATGCGTGAGCCCAGCAACCCTGCGGAGAAACCTCATTTCTGCCGCTTGTATCCGCGATCGCGTTCTTTCGGTCATTAATGCTGGCACGGCACGCAGCATTTATAACACACTTGGCCCAAGTGTGTTAACGGCTATCTGGGGAATCTCTGTGTACTGTGTGCGCATCTGATAATGCATCTCGCTCGTTTAACGCTTCACACCAGCCAGCCTTCCGACACTGGTCTCTTGATTTGAAAGATATACTGTGCTGAGTGGCACCTCGCCTGGCGTGACGTCCCCAGCATTTTTAGTAGGGAATGACGGCTGGTGCTGACATTTCCGTATACTGTATGCAAATTATACGCTTTGTGCATGCGTTACATGAATGTGTGTGTTTGGGCAGCAGAGGCCAGGCAAGTCGTCCCAGGGAGACGAGCAGAACCCCAGGAGTGGCCCACAGTGACTGGTAAAGCACACACTGCCCGTCTTCACTGATGGCCCTGAACCAGCGGTGGAAATCCCACGTTATCACGACAGAGCCACCCTTACCCATAGTAAACTCGCCGAGTTAATCATTGAAACTGTGCTTCCGTTTCACACAAGTGTAAATAGCACAGCCTCTGCATATGCAAACAAATATAAGAATTTCCTTAAGGACATCGTGGTCCTTAGATCACCATCAAAGTGAGTTTGATCAAATGTTATCCGTGATAAATGTGGACCGGTTTCATCCGAATCAGGACTCTTCTGTTATGGTCAACGATGACGGCTTTTTGTTTTTGAAATCTACAGATCTCAAACATGCATTTGTGTCAAGAACTTGCCAGACGACCAGAGAAAAATGGACGTTGGACATCCCTGCACTTCGTTCCTGTGAATCCTCCTCCCCACTCTCTCGCATAATGCACGGCTTTAAAAGCGAACGTTTACTCAAGGAGCGTTTGGCCACCGGTGGAAATGGGTTTCGGCAGTTGCAGCGTGCACCAGGGTGGGGGCTGGAAGTTACATGTATTAAATCTCACAAATTTAAGACCCTGATTATTTGAGTTCCTTACGCGCCTTGGTTTACGGGTCGAATCGGGAAGGTGTGCATACGATCCAGGTTGGGAGGTGAATTGTTACATCGCGCGGCGGGCGAGGGGAGGGCGGTTCATCCTGCAGTTGCAAAACAGTGCCGTCGAATGTGCTTTAAATTGCGTGCGAAAAATCGATTAAGATTTACACAAATGAAAGGTAAGCAAAGTGGGTTGTAGATTAGCCATGCTTGCAAAATAAGTCGTGTCTGCGTTTTATCAGCTGCTCCTCACACGTCGACGGTTAGTGCCAACGTGACCGCAAACACATCGGCACGTGAAACGAGTAAGCTGCGTTAAAACAAAATTATGCCTTCTGTGTCTTCGGCCCGCTTTCTACGTAGTTAAACTAGCAATTCGTTTTTTATAACTGCATTTCCATATTTTGTACGGTCCGTATCTTTGTTTTATTCTGACCGCCCCTCCCTGCCATTGCTTTGGATAAGCGGGTTGCTTTGGATAAGCGGGACTTTTGCTGTTACGTTGAGCCTAATGGAGTGAAAGCAACTGCTGCACAAGGGAGGAATACATTTTTCAATTGCAAATCCGAATCGTGACTTAATACAATCAATAACTCTTTATTTCTGCCAGCCATCATGATCGTCATGCATGATCTATCCGCTGCTGGATGCCAGCTTTGCAGGGATGAATCCACTCCCTTGCAAATCCGCCATTACTTTTTAAGTGTCAATCATTTTTAATGGTCTTGTAAATATGTGTGAATTACCCAGGAAGGCAATATTGAGGAGCAGTGTCCTGGGGGAAAATAAATAAATTTGATAACCCGCAAATTCTGGTTTTCCAGAAAATGTGTTTCAAGGGGGAGCATGGTGGCGCAGTGGTTTGCTCGCTCCACCATGAACCCAGTGACCCCAGGATTGTTCGCCCACCGTAGCCAACGGTAATGGCAAGGTACATCAGAACCGGCTCTGGCCCCCCTCACCTCTTTCACAAGCCAACTCTGACCACGGTGGGAAAAGTATGGTCAAAAATTAACCATGACAGAGTCTTGCTTGGGGGCGGCCTTCTTCCAGCAGTGGATCAACAAAGGTGCTCTGATAATTTGGAGTCTGTTACACTCGCCACGGACAACACGAACTACCTGACGATGCAAAACTATCCACAAAAACAAATTATGAAAGACCTTTATTGACTCAGCAGAGCCTCGCCGAGTGTCAAAACAGTTTCACGACCGTCTTTTACAGGATCGTTTGTCCAATCCTTTACATCATTTGTCCCGGCCGTGCGGTCAGTTTCGCGTGACGAGACGAAGTATTAGTTGGGAGATCTCTGAGCGCTGTACCGTCCTTCGTGCGACTTCTGAGATCCCTTCAAGCGACATTTGGTCTGCACGTTAATGGGGCAGAACTTTCCCACCCACCCTACTTCTTAGAGAAGTGTCTCTCCAGTGTAAATCGTACACGTGCGCAGCAGAATCATGTCTGTAATCGGACGCGTTACTTTTGAAAAAATACGTACGGAGAAATGCTTAATTTTCTCTTTAATTTAGACAAAAATAAGTTATTTTTTTTAGAGCTTTGTCCGTCCAAAAATCAGTTGGGCAGACTCACTCCAGTGACGACGATGACAACTGGTTATAAACGTGAAGACGGGCTGGAAATTAGTGGGAATGACAAGGGGACGACAAGAACGGAGAACAACGAGATAGGGAGAGACGAACTGAAAGTTTGACTTGATGGAGGAGATAATGGTCATTAACACAATGGAAGGATACGGAGGGATGAGAGAATGGAGTTCATGACGACGATGATCGTGAAGGGGGCGCTAGGTGAGGGAGAATGCAGCGAGAGTGAATCGAGGTCAGGGGACTGGGATGTTGAGGTGATGTTGAAGTCGTCACTTGTCGACAACAGAGATGACTCCCTCTTGGATTTCCTTGAGGATTCTCCTCCGGATGCGGGGGACGTCGGCTTGGGAGAACGAGAACAGGCGATCCAGCACCAGGCAGCGGCAGTACTGCACGCACAGACGGACGCGCGCGTCATCAATGCCCTGCCTGCTCACGAGCCTACCTCAGATCGCGTGCACTGCGACGGAAAATGTTGCGAGCAGAGCTGCAAAGCATCGTTGTAGGTCCCCATGATGGCGTGCTAAGCGTGCGAACGTGCGACAATCGATGTTGCGAGGGGATGTTTAAGTACCGGGGTGGTGCGGCGAACGCGTGAGTTTGCAAAGAAATGCGCTGACGAGTGGGTGAGCGGATAAATTACCGAGGCTGGACGAGTGAGCGAGTATTTGCATGAGAATGCGGGTGACCGAATTGGTAGACGGGCGAGTTCGTGAAAAATTGTGAAAATCAGTTGACTGGTGAGTAATCAAATAAGTGAATGGATAAGTGAGTAAACGGCTGGGAGGGGAGCGAGCAAATCGAGTGAGCGAGTAAGCAGGTGGGCGAGTGGGCAAGTGAGCGAATTAGAGATTGGAGATTGGATCTATGAGCGACTAATGTGAGCGGTTACTGAGAGCGAGCGTTAACAGACTGCGCGAGTAAGTGGACCGAGATTGCACTTATGTGGGCGAGCAAACGGTTCGGTGTGGATGGGTGAGAGATTCCTCTCACCTCCAGCACGAATACCCCGCAGTCGTTTCCATTCATTTGTCGCGGTAAATTCTGGTAATAAAAAAAAAGCATAATCATTTTAATTTTCTAACCATCATCAAAGCAACTTCGAGAGGCGCGGCACAGTCAGAGCACCCATGAGCAAACAACCGGAAGCGGGAAGCGGTGAATTGGCCGACAGCATAATATATAGGACGAAGCGTCTGTCAAATTTCGGCGCCAACCGGCTTGCATGGCCGCCTTCCCCCCGCCTTCTCTGCGGTTTCGTCGCAACGCCTCCATATCGGTGGCTCGTCCGCGACCAGGCGCATTACAAACTCTACTGTTCTTATTTTGGTCGGGAGAATAACGTAAAAGCAGTAGGTGGGAGTATGAAGCACGGGGAAGCTCTCACCTTGGGGAGATGGATGCTCCAGGGCCCCCTGAGGTCAGGGCGGCCTCGCGCCTTGGCCTCCTCGGTGAGATAGCGCGACACCGTCTGAGAAGGGGGACACACGACGAGCACGATGGGTACTACCGAAGACGAAACCGGCCCACGGCCGCGGTTACCAGTGGTTGCCGCGGTGGGACGGGCAGCGGGTTTGCCGCGGTTACCGTGAGACAGGCGTTGGTTGCCGGGCTCGGGGCCGAGTCGCAGAGCACGATGTCGCGCGTGGCGAGCCGCACGGCGCCCAGGGCCCAGTGCAGGCCCAGGTGCAGCGGCAGCAGCAGCAGGCGGCGCGAGAACACCGACACCTGCTCGCGGGCACGGCGACACCAATAGCAATAATAATTTTACATTTATAACGCGTGGCACATTCATTCAATGTCAAAGGTATTCATTCGACGAGAGAACGACTCAGAGGCGCGAGGAAAGCGCAGAGAGGCGGAGGAGGCAGCCAGGCGGTTTG
>JAZEWU010000044.1:1204677-1216372 GCA_036362915.1 Geotria australis | reverse complement strand
TTATACGACGCTACCGAATACCTTCGACATTAATATGTGCGCGTTATAAATGTAAAATTATTATTATGTGGATTATTGCAGCAGAAAAATACCCAGTGAGCTTGCAAGCTCTTTACGGGATTCCTGCGACACAACAAACATGCGAAGTGATGACAGTAATCAGAAGGTCTTGGGCCCCCAAGCCCAAGTCCTTTTGATTGAGCATTCCTGTGACCTTTTGTTCAACACCGTCAGTTCCCAGGTCCATCCATTGTCAGAAACCGCTTAATTCTGAACAGGGTTGCTGTGACCCGGCAGAAACAGGGCGCAAGGCAGGGCTATACCAGGATGGGACGCCAGTCCATCACAGGACACCGGGGGCAATTTAGTCAGCAGGACAATTTAACCGATACAACAGCATGTCTTTGGACTGTGGGGGGAAACCGGAGTGCCCGGCGAAAACCCACGCGGACACGGGGAGAACATGCAAACGCCAATCATCCGTTCTTTGTCGTTATTGGCGTGCCGTTCTCTCCGCAGCCCTATGCAGCGCTTTGTGACCCTCGGGTGAAAGGCGCTCTACATAATCGCTATTATTATCATGAAATAATGTCTGGGCCGTGTCACGAAGAAAGGACCCACCCACGACGTCTCATGAATAACCAATCAACCCTCAGCGTCACGCATAGTAATGAGGTCGTGAATAACGAGCGAGGCCTGGCGAAGACTTTTTTTTGTTGGGGAAAGTTTGAGGATGCGAAGGCGACGGCGCCTCGCTTCGATAATCCTCACCGCCGCCGCCTCGTCGTCGTTGTTGTTTTAGCCACGGTCGAGCTCCAAAGTCGCCAGCCACAACGACTTCACTGTGAACCCAGCCCGGGGAGAGAGGCGACTTGGAGGGCGACTGCGAGTGGAGAGGACTTTAGTTGCCAGCGACTGGCGGCGGCGACGGCGGGGGAGGCCTCCAGCCGCTGAGGGGAGAAGAGACTCCAACTCGGTTGAGTTGTTGCCTCAACATGTTTCCTTTCTCATGAGACCCGTGGTTTGTCGTGTTGTAAGTTCACGGCGGAGACTGGATTGCTTTGTTGTTGCTGGTAGTTGGATAAGTTGATGCAACGTGCGGTGGTTGTGGGCGGTCGGACAATCGCTAAAAAAAAATAATTCCCCACTTATTTTTTTAATTTTCGTTTTGATTTTATAGGTGCGTTATTTTTGTAAGTTCGTCTCCAGTTAATTACACGAGTTTTGTTTTATATTTTCGAAATCAGCTTTGCTTTGTAGTCCTCGTAACTCTTTTCTAGCATCGTCAGCTGTTCATGTGTCAATAACAATAGTAATTAAGTGTATACAGCTTACGTCACCATATTTGTGGATACAATAATTGCAATTTGCTAAGACTCTACTAATAGTAATTAACTAAGTACTATATACAGCAATATTATTAACACTAAAAACAACACTAATCGCAGCTGTCCGATACCATCACTATCAATAACACAGCTAATAACACGAGCTATTAATTACACTCGCATTGCCACTAATAACGCAAAGGTTCACAGTGTTAATCACGATAGTACACTCCAATCAACTCCACGACTTATAAGTCTTTTTGATATCACTAACAGTACAGGCATCTTTGTGCACACGCCATAACGATTATCATCATCGCTATTAATATTAACACTACTCAACACGACCACACTTACTATAATTACTTTTGATAGTGACAGGCGTTTAATAATTAAGATAACCAGCCCCGAATTTCTAATAGTGCCATAACCAAGCGTTATCAGACTTGTGATAGTTGTAATGATAAAAGTTTATAATTATTGAATAAGTAAACATTGGTACTTTAGTTTCAAATCCAAGTGATATCATTTATATCAATCACAATACCACTCCGTCAGACAAGTGATAGCCAGCTTCTAAAATCATAACACTAGTGTCAAACCTGAAAGAGTGCCAGTAGTGTCAAATCCCAAATCATCAAAGCCTCTTACTAACCATCACAACAAATCAACTCCATCCTAACTCTGCCAAATCTCTTTAAACCTTAACCACGACCAGCAGCATCAACACGAACCGGCGGTAGCTGACAAACCCAACCCAAAACCTAGCATTGCCAATCCTCTTGCCAACAAACCACCAAAACCCAGCACAATGGACGAAGACAACAACAACCAGCACCACCATCCCGACCACCACCTGCAACGCCATCAGCAGCAACATCATCTGCAGCAACTTCAACACGAGCAGCAACAGCAGCAGCAGCATGTGGTGACATCCCGCGCCGACTCGGCCACGGACCTGGAGGCGCTCTTTAACGCCGTGATGAACCCGGGCGCCGCCAACGTCCCGCAGTCGGTGCCCATGCGCAAACGCAAGCTGCCCGAGTCGTTCTTCAGGCCGCCCGAGGCCCGGGCCGCAGGCTGCCCGCACGCCCGTCAGGCGAGCTCGGACGCGGTGCTGTCGGGCGGCGCCGCCTACGCGGGGCTCACCGCGACCGAGGCCTGCGGCGCAGGCTTCCCGCAGGCGCGCCAGGCGAGTCCTCTGCTGAGGCCCGCGAGAGGTAAAAAAAAAAGTTTTTATTTTAATTATATAATATGATAACCTTATTCTACAGGTTACAAGATGCAGTTTCAACCCCCGTGTCAGTGGTTTAAAGGAAAGATTGGACGTCCGGCGTATAATGCGCTGTTTTGTGGTGTACAGTATATGAAAACTTTGCGCAAAAATCTGGAGTGCCTTTTACTTTTCAAAGCGTCTTATAACCCAGAGTCTGTGATTTATACTTCACAGTATTTGGTTTAATGTGAGAGGGGGAACTGAGGGGATGGAATGCTAATAAAGTTTAAATTCCATCCATTTTCGAAACCCCTTGTCCTGGTTTTAATTCCAATTATATAATACAAATGATAACCCTTATTCTACATATTACAAGACGCAATCTCACTCCATCGCCAGTCGGTTAAACGTTAAATTTAGACGTCCATCGTATAATCCTTTTGTGGTGTAGATCAAAACTTGGCGCACAAGTCTGGAGTTCGCGTCTTACTTTTCAAAGCGTCTTATAATCCGGAGTATGTGGTGTATACTTAACAGTGTTTGGTTTAATGTGAGACGGAACCGAGGAGATGGAACGGTAATAAAATAATCCCGAGTGCAGGTGCCAAGCGAGATTGTTGTGTCTCAGGATGGTGAGAGATGGCGGATTTGGGAGGAATTCATCCAGCAGTGGATTATGTAAAAAAAAGTGTCTGGATTGTTAGAGTGGATTTTGGTTGAGTGGATGAATGTGATCATGGTTGTGGTGGGGTTCGTTTTGCAATGAGTTTGTAACTTTAACAAAACGTTGACAGATTTAGGAAAATTGTTTAACTTTCACGTAACTCTTTGGCCTATAAGTTAAAGTTCTTGAGTTTGTGAAACTTGTACATGGCTTCGAGAGTTGAGGTAAAATTACTTTCAGTGCTTTCTGTTAAGTTGGTTTCTTAATATGTTGTACTTTGCTTGACCTTTTCATTTGAATACATGAAATGCGCATCCCCTTAACTTCCCCTCCACATTTTTCCCAGTTGGTTTCTGAAATGCTTAGACGCATTCAAGAAGTGAGGTAAACAACTGTAAAAGTTAAGTCTCTTAAACATGTAAAATCCCGCTCCAGGTGCTTAACTCCCTAGGTACTTAAGTTAATTTCCTTAACCTTACCCATAGCGTTTCCTCTGGATACTCTTAACTTTTTGTAATGCTACAGTATTGCTCTTAAGTAAAAGATTAGGAACGGAAACTAAATCGCACTTAGAACACAAAAATCGTGAAATCCCTTAACTTTCCCTAAGAGTTCCCACTTGAGTTTGTTTTTAAAAACTCTTACACCTATTCAAGAGTTAAGGGACAAACTAAGAAAGACAAGGCCCTTTAAGAAATGTTTAATTCTTAAGCAACGTTATACTTAAGCGTTAACTACACACTAAAACACATTCAATGTAATGAAGTAAATGGCTCGACCTTCAATTTAGGTTTCACCTTTAAGCAAGGTTCTGCAACATCTTTACCAGTTAAGCACAAATTTATGACGTTAAAGAAACGTGAAGCAAAGTAATGTAGCTTTCCCTGAGGGCTTCCTGAAAAGGTGGTATCTGCAAACTTGCACTTATGTGAACGTAAAAACTAAAACCACAAAGATTTGTGAGGTTAATTCTACAATAAGTTAGTTATTAAATAACAATCTAAATCACTGCATTGCCCACAGTACCTAGAGCGGGAGTTTAAATATTTATGAAAATATACATATAGAGCAGCGGTACCCTTAACCGCTATGATGAGGTAGGCATGAACATCCCATGTTCTAACTTTCTGCGGTGTTATCTGCTTAGCCGAAAAAAATAGCGGACAATCAAGTGAATGGGAAGCATATGGGAACGGATAATACGAGTTTTTGTGGATCTTACAGCTACTGCGGTTAACTAGTCTTGCGTAATACTTTTGTGGATAATAGGAATTTTGTTGAAGGCAAATGTCGTGATGTGGTTTTTCAGACAATGTCCGCTGTCTTAGGATTAGGTGCCCACAAAGTCACGTGAAGTAGCTTGTTATTGTTTAAATGCTCATGTTGTTTTTCTAGAATGAAATATTTTGGCTGTATTTGGGGTGGCCAGCTGTGCATGGGTGTTGTGAGGTTAGTTTTGCGTTAAATCTCCGATATTAACAATGCCTGCATTGTTCAGTTGCAAATGGAGAAGTGCATTACTGTACAGTATTCGTTCTTTTAATACTAAACATTTCTTAAATGTTTATTTTTGTAATTAAGTGTACTTTTGGCGCATGATTTTCGGAAGATTTTTGTGACGTAAATTATAGGTTTGTTATTTTGACCAAATGGCTTCAGAAAGCAGGGTTCTCACAGCATAAGAGAAATATGTTTGGTTTTAACCTTTTTTGTTAGGTAAAAAATATTATACGTTAGTGTTTTTTTTTTTACTAAATTCCAACATTCCCAACATTGCAAGGTGAAAATAGCTTCAATGTGTGGTTTTTGTATTAAACATACTTTGTTATATAACTTTACTATAGCGAGAGGAATTGTTGATTGTGCTCAGATCTCAGACAAATTAATCGATTAATCGACTAAGAGAAATTTGACTTTTTCAATCAGTTATATTGTGCCCCTTTAAAAATAGCAGCCACCCCAAACATCCTGCCTCTTGAAGGTGGGAAGCTCTCCTTGAAGCCATGCCCATCTTGATACGGGTGGTTACGACCTAACCAGGCCCCTCTTTTCACCTCCTCCCCAGCAGCACACGTGGGAGCAGGTTATTATTCATAGTGAAGCTCTCTTTATGAGTTGAGGTCATGTGAAAAAGGTGTGCAAGTGTAGTGCACCCGCCGATATGTTGGCGAAAACGAGCGAGCACACACAGCACTTACCTTTAAAGATGGTACCGACGTTTCGCTGAGACTTCCACTCAGCTTCATCAAGCTGTGTGTGCTCGCTCGTTTTCTCCAACATATCGACTGGTGTACTACACTTGCACACCTTTTTCACATGACCTCAACTCATAAACAGAGCTTCACTATGGATAACATCGGTCATGAAAGCCAACGAGTTAATTTCAGGTTATTATTATTCGTGTTGTCCGATTAGGTGAGTGATACAATTGATAGTCGGTAGCATAATCGATTGCTCGATCTGATGGTATAGTCCAGCGCTGCTTATACATTCATAGCAGAAACAAAATTAAGAAGAAACCCAAAGAGGAAGTTAAGGGACTTTGTTCAATCAACCCTTTGCTTGAGTGTGGTTTATTTTATACCCTCAACTCGTATGTGGGGGTCAAGGTAGAAGCGTTCACGTCGCGATCCCTGTCAGGTAATACTTGGTGTTGCCTGCGAATTCTACCAAACACTTCGAAGCCAAGCTGAAAGACAACGATGTCCAGAAGCTGACCATCGTGCTTCGAAGAATCGCAAAGAAGAAGAACTCGTATGTAATTGTGAGCAGGATGGAGTGCCTTTGGAAAGGTGGATAGAGTAATGACAATCAAAATACCAATGTCTCTAAATAATAACTTTTTCAATCAGTGCATCCTGCCAGCTGTGACGTGGATCAGAAACATGGACACTGAAAGATATCGGAACAATAGCTGAAAGGTGCACAAACAAGCATGGACAGGCAGATATATGCTTGGAGGTACACTAAGACGCACGGATCAGGAAACAAACACCATTTAGTCATTGATTATTAATGACGTGTAAATAATGAAAATTACTTTACTGGGTGGTGACATGGCCTAGCGGTAGCACGTTACCCACTTGATACAAAGGTTCGTTATTCAACATCTTAAGTAGTTAATTAGCAACCGGTGGTAGGAAACAACAATAAAACAAATTCGAAAGCTCATATTGATTGTAAGGGGCGGCATGGTTTTGCGGTGAGTAGCACTGTCGCCTCACAGCAAGAAGGTTCCCGGGTTCGAATCTCAGCTCCGGTGCCTTTCTGTGTGGAGTGTGCATGTTCTTGCCGTGTCCGCATGGGTTTTTGCCGGGCACTCCGGTTTCATCCCACAGCCCAAAGACATGCTGCTGCATAGTTTAATTGGCCTGCGGACTAAATTGCCTTGGTGCCCTATGATGGACTGGCGCCCCATCCTGGGTATAGCCCTGCCTTGCGCCCTGTGTGTGACGGGATAGGTTCCGGCTCACCGCGACACTACAGGATTAAGCGTTTTCTGACGATGGATGGATAGACATTGACTGTAAAGACAAGAGTGCTTGCGCAGGTCACAGAAATAGCCAGATGGGTATGATGGCCAATTCTCGAGACTAACAACAGTCGTACCAAAGGAGAGACTGGGCAGGCCATGAGACTTTGGGGCATGGGAGTGTGTGGAGGGGGTAGAGAAAACTACAGTAACTAGGATATACATAAACGGTCTCCCAGCTTATAAACTTAGCAACTTGTCCTTGGAGTTTAGAGCCAGAAACCTGTCCTTGGTTTTAACCCCGAGCAATGACCGAGGCCGGAAATGAAGGGGTGGTCTGCACAACTTGTTCTGTAGTAGCTGGGTGAGTTTTTTAAAACTCCTTTTTACAACCTCTGAGCTGTCAAAACTAGCAGCCGCTCCTGAAACCGCGTACAGTGTGTTCATTTCCTGATCGCATCAATTGAGAAACCTTGGAGTTAATAATTCGTGAGGGCTGCTTGCCAGGTGCTTCTGTGGCCCCATCTTTCCAACAGTTTGTTTTGACTCGTATCATCAGCAGCTGTCACGATCCATCTACTTCTGGATAAAGGCCTCCCCACTCTGGTACCATGTCTAATGATCTCACGATGCTTTAATCTAACTAGCTCTGACAAATGAGCTGAGCTCATTGCTGCTACTTTGTAGTTGGCCTCGACGATTGGCCATCCTTTCACACACAACATGCCCTGCCCAAGTTGATTTACTGCGCCTCACAGCAAGAAGGGCCCGGGTTCGAATATCGGCTCGGGTGCCTTTCTGTGTGGAGTTTGTGTTTACCCCCTGTTCTGCGTGGGTTTCCTCCGGGTTCTCCGGTTTCCTCACGCAACTTAAAAAAAACCTAATTAATTATTTGGCCGATAACATCATAATATATAGGAAGCAGTGTGTAGCAATATGGCGCCGGCAAACCGCCTGGCTGCCTCCTCCGCCTCTCTGCGCTTTCCTCGCGCCTCTGAGTCGTTCTCTCGTCGAATGAGTACCTTCGACAGTGAATGAATATGTGCGCGTTATAAATGTAACATTATTATTAATATTAAAGTTTGATATGATGTTTATAACTTGTGTAGGTTCTCGAAGACATGTGCTACTCTGTTGGCTTCCAGTGTCATTCCAAAAATGCATTTCTCCACGCTTGTTATCACAGGCCATCCTCACATCTGACTCACTGGGAACTGATGTGTAGGCAGATATGTGGGAAAGTCGGGTATGTGAACAGTTACATCATGGTGAAGCTCTGTTTATGAGTTTAGGTCATGTGAAACGGTGTGTCAGTGTTGTGCACCCGTCGATATGTTGGAGAAAATGAGCGAGCACACACAGCACTTACCTTCAAAGTTACATCATACACAAATACTGCAGTGGGATAGATAGATGTTTATTATTACAGCATAAAGTACCCAGTGAGCTGGCAAGCTCTGGAGGCGGGAATAGATTGAAAAATGATATCGGTATTACGGGTGAACATTAAACTCCATCCATCCATTTTCTAAACCGCTTGTCCTGGTGAGGGTCACGGTGGCAGCAGTCCAAGGAGAGTGGAACAGACATCCCTTTCTTCAGCAACAGATTTCAGCTCTTCCTGGGGATTTCCAGGCGTTCCCAGGACAGCCGAAGGATATAATCCCTCCAGCGTGTCCTGGGTCGGCCTCTAGGTCTCTGCCCAGTGGGCCGTGCCTGGAATACCTCCCGAGCGAGCCTTCCGGGGGGCATCCTTACCAGATGCCCGAACCACCTCAACTGGCTCCTCTCAATCCGAAGAAGCAGCGACTCTACTCTGAGGTTCTCCCGGATTTCTGTGCCTTAATTTCCGTAACCCTCCCTCCCCCTTTCCGCACAGGCCCCGTCCACCCTCAGCATTCCCGCTCACACTCTTCGCCGGCGCTGCTTGAGCCCATGTCGACCCAGCAACAGCAGCAGGCTCAGCAGCAGGCTCAGCAGCAGCAGCAGCAGGCGGCGGTGGCGGCGGGCTTCCCGCACCCCTTGTCTCCGCAGCAGCAGCAGCAACAGGCGGTGGTTGCACAGGCGGCGATGGCGCAGCACAGCCGCCAGGGCTCGTACGAGCTCCTGGAGCAGAGCGACGTGCCGTTCCCACCTGGCTGGGAGGTGGCATTCACGGCTGCCGGGCAGCGCTACTTCATCAAGTGAGAGAGACGGGAGAATGGTGCTAGGGGGGGAAGAGCGAGAGAGAGAGAGAGATGAGATGAGAAATGGGCATGAATACAGGGAAGAGAGAGTTATGTGTAGTCGGGGGTTGGGATACTGGGCCGGAAGTAGCGTAAACCGCCGGCAAGATAGCGCTTCTTTGCCAGGCGGACAGAGGGGGAATCGGCAGATCAGAGATGGAGGTGGGTAGATGGTGAATGGGAGAGTGACGGAGAGCCCGGCAAGAAGTTATCGAGGACAGCAGAGGTGCGCAATCAGAGGAGACGGCAGTGGGTGAACAGGGAACAGGAGGAAGAGAGGGGAAATGAAAGAGGGAGATAGGTAGACGGAATACAGTAGAGAAGGATATATGGAATGATGAGAAGAAATGGGGACGGAAAGTGCGAGAGCGCGGTCGAGTAGCGGCCGGAAAGTGAGAGCAGGAAAGATCGACGACGATTTTGACAAAATTGACAATGTTGGTGACGACAATAATAATAATGACGACGATGACCGTGTGAATGTTTCAGCCACAACAACCAGACGACGACGTGGCACGACCCGCGCGGAACACTGGCGGCGGAGGGTGGCGCCGCCAGCCCTGGAGTGGCTCTCGTCACAGCCACCCGCACCGGCACACAGGGGCCACAGCAACTCGGTGAGAGACGCGGTGGGGGTGGGTTGGAGAGAGAGATAGAGATGGGGCCGTGGGGGGGGGGTGGGCACGGGTGGGACGGAGAGAGAGATGGAGGGGGTAGATTCACTACTCCGGCCACTCGCATCAACACGATCCCGTACTCTGCGCAGCTCATCACAGCACCTACTCCACACACCCCGCGCTCACGTACAATATTCGCGAAACGGCGATTCTCGGTCGCGGCACCCACAACCTGGAACAGCCTGCCACACCTATTGCGTCAAACACTCCCCCACAGCTTTCAAAAACCTCTTAAAAAGTCACCTCTTTACCGACTCACAACAAACCGACTGAGCAGAGCTCCGCGCCTCCGAATCTACGGGTGCAACGCGCCCGGAGAAAATGCGCGCGTTACAAAAGTAGATTATTATTATAGAAGAGTGTAAAAAGAGGGAAATAGAGAGAAAAAATAAAATAATAGAGAGAATGTGGAGAGAGGGTGGATTGAGAGACTTAGATCGAGCAACCATTGCCGAGGTAGTCGCATCAACTTCGTCGCGCCGTGTCGCACGCCGCCAATCCTGAGCATCAACGGCTCGATGATAAAAGTATAAACTCGTCTACGGGCTGTGTGACGACGCATGTGATGAGGTGGCGCTTGCTACTTTTACCGTAATATGCTGACGACGAGGCGATGGCCGGTGTGTGTGTGTGTTTGGCAGGGCCCCTGCCCGACGGCTGGGAGCAGGCCGTGACTGCCGAGGGAGAAATTTACTTCATCGACCACAAGAACAAGACTACGTCCTGGCTCGACCCTCGCCTGGAGCCAGCCTACAGTGAGTGGCGTCGCCGGCGACGGTTGCAGCTCACCGTTATAGCTGTCGTCGCCACGATCACCACAGTTCGCCATCGTCACTAATAATAATATCATTTATATAGCGCCTTTCACCCGAGGGTCACAAAGCGCTGCACAAGGGCCGCGAAGAGAACGGCATGTCAACAACGAAAGAAAAAAACAACCAATAAAAACCAAAGCAACAAAAAATAAATGATTTAAGGCTGCTTCGAATATACTGAAAGGTCGTGAAACTGGCAATCTTAAGAGCGGCAAAAATCTGCCAGCGTCTGCTAAGATGGTCGTCACTTCCTTAAAGACAAACACGGAGGGAGACAGGGAGTGTGAGTGACAGGGAGATACAATGGGACACAGAGACAGGAAGAAAGAGAGACAGACACGAGGGGGAAACAACGCCAATCCAAATCAAACAATCAACATTGAAGCACAAGAAAATAAAGGCTCTGCAGAAATCAACCTCGACCCCTCTGGAAATCCACTGTGCGATTTAGTTTGCTGTTTTGTCTGCACTTTATACTATTGTATATGTATTAAAAGTGTCTTGATGTTGCACACTCCTTGTAAATCAATTCCCCACCATCACGGCCATCGCCATCTAGCCTGGGAGCTGCCGCACAGAATTTTGAACGCTTTCCAAATAAGGTTGAAAGTGTTAATGCTTTATTTATGACCCTCTGTCATCTGTCTATAGGTGGGGGGGGGCACAATAACTTTTACAAAGCTCATACATTCTAAACAGAATTTTATTTTGAGCTTTCGTTGCTGTTGGGGACTTCTGTAAGCGAAAACCGGTCACATTGATCAAAGCATTACCTGCACTAAAAACCAGCACTCATCATGTGAGGTCATTTTATTATCACTAATCAAATCTCTTTGGGGGAAAACGCACGAATGTTGTTATAGAATCCAAGGCTGCGAATCATTCACATTTTCTTAGAGCTAAGTTTCTCGAGCTATTTTTTCTTGTACCTCCCTACCCCCGACAGAATCTCCTCAGCAGCGGCTGACGCCCACCCCAGCTTTCCCCACGCACGCTCCCATGTCCCCGGCGACGTCTGGCCGCGGGCTTCCGACCTATCAGGCAACGGGAGGGCTTGGCGCAGCCCAGAAGTTACGGCTGCCTAAGGAAAAGATGAGGGTGAGACACGACATGAGACAGGTGCGTGGTCGCGTCCGCCGTCCCCTCCCCGTTCGCGCGAGTAGAGCTGGGCTATCTCCACTAAACAACGCTCGCTATTTAACACGAAGGCTTTCGTGACCAATGTTATGCTAAGTCTAGATCTTTTTATGAGTTAGGTCACGTAAAAATGTATAAGTGTCGTAAACCCGCCTCCACCC
>JAZEWU010000044.1:1194337-1204466 GCA_036362915.1 Geotria australis | reverse complement strand
GTCAGAGAGGGCAGTCAATTGCCCTTCTTGAGGGGCATTTTTTACATCTTGAAAGAGGTTGGAGTACCCACTGTTTACCACACCACACGCAGACTGCCCAGTTATTTACTGTGGCGTACGCATTTATACTGCTGGGTAAGCACAGGCGGAGGGGGGTGTAATAAACTTGCACCATAGTTTCAACTGCTTTGCCTGCTGATTGACTCAAACTGGTGACTTTTGAAATGTAAGTTGAGTGTCCTGACCATCACATCACAGCAGCATCCCAAGTCTTGCATCTTATTAAGCGCTGCACAAGGGCCGCAAAGACGATGGCATGTCAACAACGAAAGAAAAACACAATAAAAACCAAAGGAACAGAAAATAAATTATTAAGGCTACTTCGAATATACTGAAAGGTCGTGAAACTGGCAATCTTAAGAGCGGCAACAATCTGCCAGCGTCCCCTAAGATGGTCGTCACTTCCTTAAAGACAAACACGGAGGGAGACAGGGAGGGAGGGGGTGAGCGACAGGGAGAGACATAGGGACACAGAGACAGGAAGACCGAGAGACAGACACGAGGGGGAACAACGCCAATCCAAATTAAACAATCAACTGTTAAGGCTATACGGGGGGGGGGGATCTTTGTCTTGTGTGTGCCTATCCGTGGCTATCAGTGTACCTGTACAAGTGCACGTGTTTGTCCGTATGTGCATGTGTGTCTGTCTCCGTCTGTGTGCGCCCCGCATGACTGCGTCCGTGTACGTGTGTGTTTGTGTGTCTTTTCACGTGTGTGCGGGGGCGCGCGTCGCGTGTGTAAAGTAGAGCTGTTGGGACTTGTCGGCAGATACCTCCGGTTTTCCGGAGCTGGTAAAGTGTGGGTGTGCCTGCCCTGACGTTGCCAGTTTTATCCCGAAGGTGAAATGGGAGTCCCAGAAATGGGGGAGGAAAACCACACAAACCTGTTATTCCCCTGCCCTGATTTACGAGCTATACCAGTGTGGGGGTGCACGGGAGGAAATGCACATCTGTATAGGAGCGTCAGTGTGTGCGTATATATAGTGTGTGTGTGGGGAGCGGTAGCCCAGTGGTTAGCGCGCTGGGCTACAAATCTGGCGACCCGAGTTCAAATCCCGCTCACGGCCAACACCAGTGACGATTTTCTGAACCGGTCCTGGGCCTCCTCTAGGTTAACTCAGCCACCTAGTGCGGTGTGTAAACATTGCCACTAGGGAGACAAAGGCGGCCGGGCGTGGTGCTGGTCACCCACCCCCTCGAGTGCCGTGTCGACCTTCATAGGTGCTCGCTAACGGCACTTGCCCCAACAGTCTGTTAAGGCTACACGGGGGATCTTTGTCTTTGTTGTGCACTTGTGTGTTTATGTACACTTGTGTTTGGGTGTCTGCACCTGGGGACCGGTGGTGTAGTAGTTAGCACATTATACTAGCAACCTGGATACCCTAGCTTGATTCCCGCTCACAGCAAATATCAGTGGTGAATATCGAAACCGGTCCTGGCACTCGCCTAGGGATACAAAGGTGGCTAGCCATGGTGCTGGCCACACTTCCACCCCAAGTACTCTGCTTGGCCTTCATAGGTGCTTGTTAACAGCACTTGCCCCAAGCGTATATACACCTGTTGTCAAGTCTTTGTGCACAGGTGGAAATATTTATTTACGTAGTATGTTCTTTCCCACATCCATCAATGGGACGTGTCTATTCTTAAAATAATTTTCTGGCTTGTGCCAATTAACGCACCCAGCGTTCGTAGAGCGCTCTTCCCTTTAACGTCAGAATTGTTGGCAGCATTTCTTAACAAGCCACGCCTTGCTGTCGAGAACCACAAAGGTTCGAACGAATACAGAGTTTTCTGCTTAGGAAAATGCTGCTAGAAAGCGTTTATTGATGAGGCGCTTGGATATCACCTTCATCAGTACTTAATTTAAAAAGAGTTGAGAGTCGTGGTGGCTTCTAGGGGTCAGAGCTCTGAGCCGGCACTGAGTGCCCGGGTTCTAATCTGGGTTTCAGTTGTGCCTGTGGTCCCAGAACTTCCTTTAAAAAGTGTATAAGTAAATAGGCTCTTATCCACTTAAAAAAAAACCCAATTGTGTTATCGGCGTCATGACACGTGACACAGAATCCTTCACTCCGAAACCCTTAATTCTCAAATTAAATATTCAACTAACTGCTCGACACTCTTGGAGACTAATCGAGTGTCCAGCGCCGACTGTGATAAAACATTGGACTGATCGATTCCCGTTTCTGCGGTGTTTTCTTGCAGGAGCTGGCGATGCGGGGGCAGATGCCCATGGATGTGGAGATGCTGAACGGGGTGCACACCCCCTCCCCGGGGAATGGCGCAGTCCAGGACATGAGGGCCATCAACACGTCCGGCTCCGACCCATTCCTGAACAGGTTGGTTTGCCGCTTGTCAACCTCAGTCTGAGCCATTTGCTTTCACAGCTTCTTTGTTATTTTTAAATATTCACCGTTTGCTTTTCGTGAACTAATACATCAATCCTGTTTTAGATTCCAATGTCTCATGATATTATGCGCGTCGTGGGTGGTTTGGTCATAAGCGTTTATAATGATCCTTTAATTCACTACGTTTAAGTCGATTCGTACTTTCGTGATACGTGCATCGAAACTTGCAGCTCGGAATCGATTATATTTTTTTGTTCGTGCAGATTCTATACTTGCTTAACCATCGGGTTGATGGAACAAATGATAGAGGACAAACGGAACATTTGTTACAGAACGAACAGGACAGAAAAAATACAAATGGGATGGAGCATATGAGATACAAAAATAGAGATGGTCAGATTGTGAATCTGAATCATTGCACTTGGTCCAGTGTCTGTATTCTTCCAGCGTTTTGCCAGTTTCACTGCTGGATTAAGGTCTCCTCACACCGCGTCAGTCATGGGGGTATTTTGATCAAACGTCACCAGGCCGCTGTTTGTGAGTGCGTTCATAGTGCAGTGAGCAAGGGTTTTACTCCCGGCCCTGGCTAACATCATCGACAAATGACCTGAAACGGTCCGGACTTCTTTCCCTTCCACCGATCTGCGCCGTGCGGCAGAGCGGCAAACTGCGGTCAAACGACCGCCGCGATTCACAAGCAGTGGGTCGCCCGTGGCGGAGACCGAGCGACGTCACCTCGTAATTCCGCTCGGGAGGTTGGGAGGGGGGGTGGGGGGCACGTAAAAAATTATCGCGTATCGCGTCCTTCCGAGAAACGAACGTGCCCCGAGAGGCGTAACGCGCGTAAAGCCGGCGCGTTGGCGTGATGTTCCCCGCGCGTCGTCTTGACGGGCGTGTGTGACCGGCGACGCGGCGTGCTCCCCAGCGGGCCGTTCCACTCGAGGGAGGCGAGCACGGACAGCGGCCTCAGCGTGGGCAACTACAGCCTGTCGCGCACCCCCGAGGAGATGCACGGCAACGGTGCCACCGACGACATCGACGGTAGCGAGAGAGCGCGAGCGCATGTGTTCGTGCGAACGGTTGCGTGTGCGAGTGCGTGCGTGGCCTCAAGGTGCCTGTGGCCTGGCGTACAGGCGCCGTGGTGACGTCTCCGCCACCGAGTGGCCAATGGCGGTTGTTGTTGTGCGCGTGCATCTGCATGTGTGCGTGGGCGTTTGTGCGCACGCATGTGTATGGGCGTCTGGTGCTGGCCACCCACCCCCTCGTGTGCCGTGTTGGCCTTCATAGGCGCTCGCTAACGGCGCTTGACCCTACCGTCTGTTAAGGCTACACGGGGGATCTTTGTCTATGTATATGAGTGTGTGTGTATGTATATATCCATTGTCAGGGGCTGTACAGTGTATGGGTGTGTGTACTTGTCTTTATGGTGTGTGAATGTATGGGTGTGCGAGTATGTATTTGAATGTGTTCTTTTTGTGTGAGCGTGTTTGTATACAGTATGTGGGGGTGTGTGTACAAATGTGGGTGTGTGCTTTTACGGTTTGGGGGTGTGTGTGTGTGTGCGCGCATGTTTGTTCTTTTGTGCTTGTGTGTACATAGTGTCTGCAGAGGCGTTTATATATAGTGTGTGTTTGTAAGCGTGCATATGTGCGAGAATGTATGTGTACAGTCTTTCATATACGTGTTAAGTTATCACTCATCACTGGCGTTAGCTCGCTCTGACACGGCCATTGTGAACCGCTCACCCCACATATTACTAACTTATGGATGGGTCCGATGTCACGAGCATGCAATCAAGCGTGTCGGGCAGGGGTGCAGCAGGGGTTGCAGGAGCACATAGAGATCATTATATTTGGGGACTCCCAACTTTGTGGGCTCCCACACCTGCTGATTACCCAGTATAACTCCTCTGTGTGTTATCCTCTGCTATGTGTGATAGGGTTTGTCCGAGTATGTCCATCCATCCATTTTCTAAACCGCTTGTCCTGGTGAGGGTCGCGGTGGCAGCAGTCCAAGGAGAGTGAACCAGACATCCCTTTCCTCAGCAACAGATTCCAGCTCTTCCTGGGGGATTCATAGGCGTTCCCAGGCCAGCCGAATATGTCCATGTTCTTTAAAAAATATAATTGGAAGGCATTCCTGGAAAAATAAATAAGAAATACCTTATCCTCCAATTAATTCGTAGGGGTAGATCTTGGAGAATTCTCGATTCTTCTTCTTTTCGATTCTTCGAAGCGTAATGGTTATAAGACAGTTTCCCATTTCTTTACACAGTTCTTTGCATTTGTATTGCACTCTGCAAGGTCTTTTGAGCTGCAGAGGTGGGGGTAGTAGAGCACATACAAGGCAGTGCTCCATAGTGTGGAGAATTCTCGATGTTGGCCCCGTTTCCGAGAAAGATCGCACACTCGCCACAACAACCGTGACCCTAACGCCGCCTCTCTCCCCGCGCGCGCCGGCAGCTTGCGACAGCCTGCCCCACGCAGCACACGGCGCCGGTCCCTTCGCCGGCGCCGGCATGAAGGCGGCGGCGCAAAAATCGTCTCCGTTCCCGCAGTCTCCACTGCGCTCGCACCAGCACCAGCAGCCGCACCAGCCTCAGCAGCAGCAGCAGCAACAGCCGCAGCAGCAGCAGCAGCAGCCGTTCTTCGAGTTTCTGGACGCGCTGCCGGCCACCCACGTCGATTACGGCATGATGGACACGCTCGCGGCGGCCGGCTCGGCGCCCGCGACCTCCGGGTCCGGCGTTGGCGGCGGCTTCTCCGGGGGCGGCGAGGAGGAGGGCGGGGACGTCACCATGGACACGGACGACCTGGTGCCCAGCCTGCAGGAGCCCATCTCCGCCGACCTGCTCAGCGACGTCGAGTCCGTCCTGGGCCCGGCCAGGCTGGACAAGGAGAACTTTCTCACGTGGCTGTGAGACCAAGGAGGGTGGGAAGGGGAGAGAGAGAGAGAGTGAGGAGAAGGTGTGTGGTGAAGGTTTGAAGGCACAGATGGTGAGCACGGTTGTGTTACACGTCTGATGGTGGGGATGTGAGTGGACGTTGGTGGTGGACGCAGTGGTGGTGATAGGATGTGTGTGTGTTGGATGGTGGTGATAGGATGTGTGTGTGTGTGTGATGGTGGTGATAGGGATGTGTGTGTTGTTGTTGTTGGTGATGGGATCTAAGTGTTTGTGTGTGTGTGCGAGACTTTGCTGGTGATAGGATTTGAGTGAACGTGTTTGTGGTGGTGATTGGATGGGTAGATATTGATGGCTGTTTGGATACTGATGGTGAAAGATTGTCTGCGATAGTGATTGGATGCAAGTTAGTAAATGTAACGGAAGTGGTTGTGGTGGTAGTACACGGAGTGGTGGCACAGTGGTGTTTTGACGCTGCGCTCAGAACCCTGTAACCTGGAGTACATTCTCTGCCATGGCTATTATCATCAAGGTAGAAGCGTTCACGTCGCGATCCCTGCCAAGTAATACTTGGTATTACCTGCGAATTCTACCAAACGCTTCGAAGCCGAGCTGAAAGACAACGATGTCCAGAAGCTGACCATCGTGCTTCGAAGAATTGCAAAGAAGAAGAAGATTGGCAGGTAATATCTGACTCGTCCTAGTCCTCCCCAAGGTCTGGTCAGATTTTGTTGAATACCTGGTGCAGTGTGTGAACATCGGCATTGGAGCGGTAAAGTCGACCGACTGTGGTAATGACCACATCACCCTCATGTGATTCGTAGACTTCAATAGGTGCTCGCAAACAGCGCTTGCCCCAACACTCTGGGGTATGCAGGGGATCTTTGGTGGTGGTCGTAGGATGTGAGTGTGTGCCTTCAAATTCTGGCCTAATTCCATCATTTGTAATGCTATCACCAAGGTTCTGATCCTGTTTTGGGCATCCCCTAGGTCTACTAAGCCGTAACGTGGCTGGGAATGAATGGTGCTTACGATGCCACCCAGCCTTGTGTCTTCCCCGGCCTTAATATGTGCTCGCTAACAGCACTTGCCTCTACAGCTTGCAGGTTTGAAACAGGGGATCATTGTGCCTTTGTGTGTACTCAAAACACGTAGCAACCGTTGTGTTGAACGATCGAAGTTGTTTGTGCCTTTTAAAAATGTGCACTGTGATGAGTGTCCGCATCATGTGACCACTACCAGCACAGTCACCACCATTCCCATCCTCTTTACCACCACCACTCTTGCCACGATCACCATCGCCACCCTCACCATCGCCACCCTCACTACCATCATCATCGTCATTATCACGGTTGCGTTAAACGCCAGTCTGCCTCGCCCGTCTCGGAAACATGTAAATAGCACAGAAGGAAAACAAACGCTAAACTGCAAAGCATTTCAGATAAATCAGTTAGAACAAGCAATACACGACAAACAGAACCTCAAGTGTCGATTGCGTTTGTAGGGTTTAGTGAGAACAAATGGAGCCACGTAAATTTGCAACAGTGCCGAAGCTGAGGAATTGGCTAAACCCCTGCGCAGAACAAATGATAACTCGTTAACGGTCATCGTCGCGATTGAAACAAATTGTTGGCCTTCTCCAATGGCTTTACAGGCACGGGAGAACTCCAGAATTGAAAAGCAATGAAAACTGAAAGGGACTTGGCTTGATATTGGCGAGTGGGGAGGACAGAGTTGGGACTGGTCAGTCGGATACAAGCTTTAATTAACACTTAACATTATGCGTCGGCCATCTACCAGCATTAGTGCCATCCTTAACCCTCACCACGCTGGCCAGTAATACACTACTAACACTAATCAGCTACTCTAGTACAACCCCTACCCTGACCCCACCGCTAACCTTAAATCACCTTAGCCAATTAAATCTCGGCACTACCTCTAACCACGCTAGCTAATTGAACCCTTACATGGGCCATGCCTCTGACCCCTGACCCTAGCTCCACGTGTCTCTTCACCCCTATTCGTTTTTTGTTCGCTTTTCACATTTTTGTGTTTCATAGTGCTCTGGTAATTGTCGTTTTTCCTTGCGCGTATCTGCCAAGCAACGATCAACTTTTTATTTCGGGTTTTTAAAACGGAAGCTCATAAATGCAAGAAGATATTTTTACACTGCTACCACACGTAACTCACCGTCGCCTTAAGTCAACCGTGCCTCGCCTCCATAACGCTTGTATTTTTCACTTCCTCTTTGTGACGATGACAGAGGTTACCGAGACACTTTCGACCTCACGTAGAGGTCTGCAGATGATTCCGTGGTGGATTCGGGCAAGTACTTGTGTCGTGTCGCCAGGTTATCGCTTGTTAGTCGGGCCGTAAGTTCAAATCCGAGTCACCACAATTGTTAACCCCCCCTTAGGTCGATGAAACGAGTAGCATCCCTCCGAATGAAGTAAACAGTGAGACCACCCCGTGCTTGGTTTCTCACTGAATATTTGCGGGATTGCCGGTAAAATGAAATAGCCCTAGAGACAGAACCGTGGGGGGTTGGGGGGGGGTCTGGCTTAAATTCGAAAGTCAAGATAAAAATGTGGTGACTCGGCACAATGTCAGAACACCTGGTCTTGTAGACAACTACTTGAGGTTTGCACACGTGCTTTGTATCGTCTAGTATGGCTAGAAGCCACAGCCATAGCAAGAGGTATACTGGATGTGGTGTGCCAGCTGTAGAAATATTTTCCGGGCCATTCACCCGTACAGACGCTGAAAAGAAGCCCAGGCAATACCTATGAATGGCCTTCTCCTATGGGAATATGGAATTTCCTCCTCTTCCTTGGGGCCGACGAACAGAGATGAGTGCTGTACCTGCTCGATTAGAGCGGGGGGGGGAGAGATGCTGTGGCTGTGGAGGAGAGCGATTGGCTCTATTGCCTGTAGCCACATCGCCAAATTCTTCCAATTATTATTTACAACGTACTTCAAATTGTTATCATTGTAGTAACACTAAGTACAATTTAATTTGCAAATACAAACTTTACCACGCTTTCCGTTGGAAAATAACGGTTTTAGTTTACCGTGACAGAATTTTTTTTTTGGGGGGGGAAGGGGGATATCCCGCTCAGCCGAAACGTCGACCTGTGCGTGCTCATAGCTCCACTAGACGTTTGTTTTTGTATTTTTTAAACTTTCCACAGACAACGCCTCCCATATAAAGCGAGCGGTCTGGATGGTGCAAGTTTAATGGGAGGTATCGTTATTAATCGGTCGCGTTTTTTTCTGTTGTCGTCGTCGGAAGAAACGTTTAAATTCCCGAGACATTGCCGTACCTTTATACACTATCGTCGTTTTTAACTTTTTTGAGTTTTATTCTTTTTGTGTCTCGCGTTGTTGCTCGTAAACATATTACTGAAACGCTCCTTGGAATTTTTAAGCTCAAAAATCAAGGTTTCTGCAGTGGGAGGTGCCTTTGTTGACCCTACGTTACGTCAATAACCGAGGGTCAGTTAATAACACTATATTCGGTTATGTTATTAACAGAAAACACTACATTTTATGCTGACTGATGTTACATGCATAACGAAACACTAAATCATCTGTAAACTTGATACCATGTCAATCACAGTGGCCTTTGTGCTACGTTCTGTCAGAACGGTTTTTCCTTTGAGATTCTGTGTTCACAGTAAAGGCAAGAGTCTCATTGGATGGCAACTGGTGGAGGTGGTGAATTAGCAAAACCACGACATTTCTTGAGCATCTGTTGAGAGCCTTAACTCGCATAGAGATATGTTAATTCAAGGGCCCTCCATTCAAGGGGTCAACAAAATCATGAAAACCTAACCAGAGCCAACAGCTCGATTATCCACTGTAGGGAATCGTGGTCGCTCTGACAAATGAATCCTAGAACCATAATTAGCTACCAATCCGATTACAAATTTATTAACGTCAAGTAAACATTGTATCGGCTTTGCCAATGTTCACCTCTGGTTACCAGTTTCGCTGTAGAATTTGTCCCAATATTCCGTGCGTTTGCCAATTTCTTTCCAAGAAATCTTCTGGACTTCACATTCCATTCCTCCCGCAGGGGGGGGACATCGTAAACGTCGCGAGGAGTACAAAATCCCACCCGCGATGGCAGCTTAGCCCATTATCATCCATCCAGGATGGACAGAAAATTAATATCGCTGTTTGTGTGGGGAAGTCTACGGGGAGGGTCGCCATACATTTTGGCTTGCATCCTGCCATACGAACGTGGAATTTCTACCATGGGCTGTCGACGCGCACATGAGTGTTTCCCAATACTCGTATTAGAATGGGGGGGGGATACGCTTTGATCCTAAACATTTGACCGCTAACACCACTTTAGCAAATTGGAAATTAACGTAACTGATGATTATTTTTTTTAAAGCAACCCAACCAGTAAAAAAAAAATCAGTGTTCACGACGTTTCCCCCCCCCCCCACTTCCCTCCTTATAATGTTTTATTTTTTACGCGGTAGAGTTTAGATGTAGCGTATATTCAGAAAATCACGTACATTATATTTTTAAACGATTATAGCCGAAGGTTCGTTACAAGTCTCGATGTTGGTTTTGTATTTTGTAAGGTCCTGTTGGATGGAGCAAAGAGCGAGAATGCGTAATGTGTGCGGGCAGCGTGGTGCTGTCACACGAACCGAAGCACGCAGTGCATAGTGTGGGTGTGCGGGTGGGTCTGGTGTCTTCCGCCTGGCGGACGCGCCGTGATTGTGTACAATTTTAATGAATAAAGAGAGGCTTGAAAAGGAGAGACTCCAAATGTTAGATTTTATTTTGTTTTCTTATATGTTTTT
>JAZEWU010000044.1:1164988-1179878 GCA_036362915.1 Geotria australis | reverse complement strand
TTAAATTCAACTTTATTTGTCAACTCTACCATATGTACAGGACATACAGAGGATCGAAATACCGTTTCTCTCAGACCCCGGCGTTTTCAAGTGTCTGTCCTCTAACCAGCCGTGGCTGATCCACATTAGCATGACGGACGAGTTCATCCACACACAACCCTGGGCACGTGTGTCCGTGGCCTCGTTCCCCAGTGACCCCGTCTGGGGGTGTCTCCGCGACCCCCGAGCCGAGGGCTCCAGCCCTACCCCGCGGTCCCAGCGGGGGAACCCGAGCGCGGCACGACTTTCCATCATCCGTCACGGCTCAATGAAGCCCCGAGACCAACGAGTTAATGGGTCAGAGGTAGCTGTGTGTGGGTTGGTGCGTGTGTTTAAAGCACCTTTATTTATAGGTATCGCCGTTTCGAAAGAACGTTCGCATTTACACACGGCCCGCTGGACCCATTTGCATTAGCCTGGACGCTTCTGTGTAACCGGCCGTCCGTGTGCCGCCCATCTCGTATTGTATATGTCGGCATCTTGGGGTTTGATCTGCTTATTATTAATAATAGCATTTTACAGAGCGCCTGTCACCCGAGGGTCACAAAGCGTCGTTTTGTTCCGTTTATTCCGACCTTCCCGGTGTTGTCTGGTCTTGTTGCTCGCTCGGTATTATTCAAACCCTCTGTATCGTGTTGGTACGGTCAGTTATATTCATTGCCCCTTTGCCAGATCTGCGTCATGTTTCCCGTGCAGGGTTTCATGTCTCGCCGAATATTTTCCACATCTATCCGAGTCGCTTGTGGGCGGCACGGTGGCGTAGTGGGTAGCGCTGCCGCCTCACAGCAAGAAGGGCCCGGGTTCGTATCCCGGCTCGGGGGTCTTTCTGTGTGGAGTTTGCATGTTCTCCCCGTGTCCGCGTGGGTTTTCGCCGGGCTCTCCGGATTCCTCCCACCATCTAAAGACATGCTGCCAGGTTGATTGGCCTACTGAGTAAATTGCCCCAGGTGCCCTGCGATGGACTGGCGTCCCATCCTCGGTATGCCACTGCCTTACGCCCTGTGTCTGCCGGGATAGGCTCCGGTTCCCCGCGACACTGCACAGGATTAAGCGATTTCTGAAAATGGATGGATGGATATTTGACTCCATCCAGTAGGCGGCGCGTGAATAGCAGCCAGGGGCGAGATGTCTCCTGGACGTGGTGTGCCGGTTGCAGGAATACATTCCGGGTCACCGACTCGAACGCACCACGTGCTGCAATTGAGCCCTGGGTGCTGTGTTTCCCGTCTAGGTTGAACGGTATCCTGTCTCAAACAGCGATTGTCTTGGGTTGATGGTCTTAGGGAACGTTTGTCCGTACCAATTCCTGCCCCCGTGTCTCCCTCACGCACGCCGTGTCTCGCGTGCGTCTGTCTGCCGCGTTTGTATGATGTATCTGGCTCTTGTCTGCACTCCATGTACAACCCACTGATGCCGGCTCTTTCTGTCCTCTCTATTTTCGTCCTCCCCGCATCTCTGACGGTGTCACAGCGTGGCTGGCATGGGCAGTAGTGCAAGGAATTAAATGGGGGGACGGGGGACGGGGTGTTTGTCCCCCTGAAACCTTCCCCTTCTCGTAGCCCGGCGCCTGACCCCTTCAGCCCATGGGCTCCGGCGCAGTGACACTGCCTGCGCAACCGATCGCTACGCTGGTTTCATTCATAGTAATGTGAAGCCTAGCTGAGTCATCGTTCATTGTTTTCGTTCGCCGATCAGACAAAAACACTTAAAAGAATCTGTATTTTGACATTTGCTCCATGATTTCAGCGAGTTTTGGTCATGTGTTTACGCTGCACCACCAAATATATGTTACTCGCGTACGTAATTAGTCTCAACCAGAATGTGTCACTATACACGACAGTTAAATATGTTGGGACGGGATATATTTTGGTGTATTGAAGAAAATTAAAGGGGTTGGCTCAGAGTTGGGATTGGGGTGGAGGTTAGGCCAGGATAGCATTACAAAACTCCCATGCACAAGCTCGTAGCTCACGATGAAGGGCACCACGCGCTCAAGTCCGGTGGACCCCCACAAGGTGTTTTTGACGGTGACAGTGCCCTGGGTGATATTGGGCCTGAGGTCACCGTGGCGCTTGTAGGTCGGCTTGGTGTCGAATTCCCCCCCAACAGAGGCTTCTCCTGGTCTAGACAGGGCTGGCTTTAATTCCTAGGTGACGACCCCTGTGCTCCCAGCTCACCACGGAGACCAGCAAGACATCCAGTTGATTTATTTTCACCGCAGCCACAAAGTCTACACCGTGGAGACCCCACCTAACGGCGAGGGGGGACTGAGGTTCCTCCGAAGGGCCCCGATAATCAAGGTAAGGTCCTCCCCACCACGCTCACCCATGCTGACAATGCTGGGATTGACAATAGCAATCAGCCCCCGCCCCCCCGTACTGACAGCTCGACAGTTTGGGAAGTCCGCCGTCCAGCAGCGGATAGATCCTGGCTGATGATACATATGAACCGTAACACACGATTGTCCGGACCCAGTGCTGTTTGCGAGCACCTGTTAAGGTCAGCTGGCTACTCACGTGTAGTACCAGCCCGCTTTTGTCTCACCAGAATATAAATTCAATTCAAGAATAACACCAACTCAATAACCTTCAACCGGGAGTCTATCCAGTCCATCATCGCTATAGGGGCGATACAATTAGTACCGCGGCTTAAACCCACCACCAATTAGAATTAAAATGTATGCCTAGCTGTGATTGCAAATCTTGATTTGTGTTTGAAATGTTGCAAATGCTGCACTTGTTAGCTCTCTTAATGTGCAATAAGCTACCTTTACATTTTTCCTTGTATTTCTTATTTAGTCGGTCAATTATGGTTAATTTGTTATTTTTTATATTTTTATTTATTTTTGTAAATTCGCGTGTTTGTTGCGTCGCAGGAATCGCGGAAAGAGCTTGCAAGCTCAGCGGATATTTTCTGCTGTAATCTTCTTCTTTGCGATTCTTCAAAGCACGATGGTCAGCTTCTGGACATCGTTGTCTTTCAGCTCGGCTTCGAAGTGTTTGGTAGAATTCGCAGGCAATACCAAGTATTACCTGACAGGGATCGCGACGTGAACGCTTCTACCTTGACCCCCACTGCTGTAATAATAATAACAAACATAAAGGTGACCCAGGAATCAATTCCGGCAATCTACTCCCGCACCGGAACCGATTCGATTCCAATAGCCGCGTCAATTGTTCTATTCACTGTAATCGGTGAATCGATTCCACCGGCAATAATCAATATAAATTATTATGTGATGGACTGGCGGCCCATCATGAGTATAGCCCAGCCCTGCGCCCTGTGACTGCCGGGATAGGGTCCGGCTCTCCGCGACCCTGTATGGGATTAAGCGGTTTCTGAAAATGGATAGATGGAATGATTATGTAATGTACTGGCGTCCCATCATGGGTATAGCCTTTCCCTGCGCCCTGTGACTGCCGGGACAGGGTCCGGCTCACCGCGACCCTTGTACAGGATTAAACGATTTGTGAAAATGAATGGAATGGAATTATTATTCTCACGTGACCGTAGTCACTCCCGCCAAGCCCCCGCGTGACGTCGCATCCTGTCCCTTCGCCTGCCAAGACCCCCCCCCCCGTGATTGACGTAACGCGTGGGGTGTCTATTCGCCCCGCGTCGGTGCCTGACTCCATTACACAACACACAAGCAGGAAAGGCAGCACCCGACCTTTGGCGTCCGTGGAGACCGAGAAATCGGTGTTTGTTTCGAATTGACTTCGGTAAAACAATTTGAGTCTCTTCGAAAGTCATGTCCATGCTGGCGGTGGCGCGCGGCGGCTCTATTCTGGCCCGGAGCGGGTAAGTTGGTGGTGGTTGTGTGAGGCTCATACAGCCGAGACCCGGCTATCCGTCTAGGATTCTCGGGGTTCAATGTTCATGTCGGAGCCTCGAAGAGCCGGAAACCCCTGTGTGATTCTAAAGGTGTAGTGTTCGTGTCAGAGGCTCGTACGGCCAAACCAGGGCTCCTCTAAAGAGCTTGCAAGCTCACTGGGTATTTGTCTGCTGTAATAATAAACATCTATTTTTTCTAGAATTGTCGGGGCTCAGGGTTCGTGTTCCAAGGCTTCCAGAGCCAGTGAAGCGCTTCTCTGATTAGCTGTGTGGTGTTTGGTAGTTTTTGTTTATATAAACGTGTGTGTTTTGTATCGGGGCCAGTACTCTGATTGTGAATGGATCTGTTTTCGTAAGATAACCCGTACACATATAAATGACTGTATTAAGTTTGTATTGATATAGGGTTTCACGCCTGCATGTATGAGACTTGGTAACAGCTGCTCTTGCAGGCTAGCCGTGGCGAGCGTTGCTCCTGCCTCCTGTGAGGTTTATTGTCGTTGTTGACATGGCGTTCTCTCTGCAGCGCGTTGTGACCCTCGGGTGAAAGGCGCTAAATAAATGCTATTATTATTATTATTCATCAACAGTGATTGAAAGGGTGGCTGGTGTAAAGGGCGTAGACACAAACGTTGAAACGTTTCCAAAGAAGCGTGTAGACATTCATGCTTGGGATTGAGAGACCGGAGGACATGACTTAGAGAACGTGACTTGGAGAACTTACGCAGAGAGTTGGAGCAGTGTATTGTTTTGTGTATTGACTGTTCAGTTTTGGGGAGCGATGGCTCAATGGTTAGCACGCTGGGCTACAATCCTGGCGACTCGAGTTCGAATCCCGCTCACGGCTACCAACACCAGTGACGATTTTCTGAACCGGTCCTGGGCGTCCCCTAGGTCGACCCAGCATCAAACGATTACCTAGTGCGGTGTGTAAACATTGCCACTCGGGAGACAAAGGCGGCCGGGCGTGGTGCTGGTCACCCACCTCTTAATGTGCCGTCTTGACCTTCATAGGTGCTCGCTAACGGCACTTGACCCTACAGTCTGTTAAGGCTATCTTTGTTCAGAGAAGAGTGAGTGCATGGATTTGGGAGGTTGCAAGCCATGCCCCTAGTAGGATGGTGAGTGACTGGCGGGTGGGTGTGTGTGCACAGGGTCCTGCTCACCAGGGTCAAGTATGGGGTGAACAGAGCAGCGAGCACTGTCACAGAGGTGAGACATCATCAACACCGTCGTCAACACCCTCATCATCAACACCACCGTCATAAACACCGTCAGCAGCACCAACATCACCCGCACCGCCACCAGCACCAGTAACCTCAACAATACCAACATCGCAATTGCTTTGCAAAGCTGCTCTTTCGGGATAATCGTGTCGAGCGCTCCACCTCAGGCGTCCTCTGGCGTACCGAAAACTTACATCGGTACATTACCAACACCACCACCACCATTATCGAAAACATCAACATTACCATCAGGATCATCAACATGGCCAACATCATCACATGACATCGCCATTATCCCCATCGACACCATGTGCACCACTATTACTTTGCCACAAGTTACCACCATTCTGTTCAACATCCCCATCACTGGTATCAGATATCACAAGGAGTTGTTGTTGCGTGCATTGTGAACCACAAGTTTACATTTTTCTTACAAATTCCACCGTTCAAAACAAGGAAATAGCCAGCATCAGCTGTTTCATAATCTTTTCGTAAAAAACTGATACCCCGCCATCCCATTGCGATACAAATACTGTTATATTCGCGGTAAAAAAAAAACCTTGCACGCTTTACTAACATTAATTCTGGAATAATTACTTTATTGTTAAGTTTGCATTTTTTTAGTTAAGACTTCAGAGCGAACAGGCATTGGGCGTGGGCGGCCAAGGCGCCCTAGCGGGGTCCTTGGATCCACGCCGTCACCTTTGTCCCAGATTCCATCGCGGGTGCCGCGCCGCCACGTGACCGCGTGGCGACCTTGCACAGTGTGAATTATAAATACACCTGAAGTTAGAAAGTGTACAGGGTCGCGGTGAGCCGGAGCCTATCCCGGCAGTCGCAGGGCGCAAGGCAGGACCACACACAGGACGGGACGCTAGTCCGTCGCAGGGCACCTGGGGCAATTTACTTAGTACGGTGGGAGACCCTGTACGGGATTAAGCGGTTTCTGAAAATGGATGGATACGTTGTTAATAATGCTGCTGCCTCGCAGCAAGAAGGTCCCCGGGTTCGTATCCCGGCTCTGGTGCCTTTCAGTGTGGAGTATGCGTGTCTTCCCCGTGTTTCCGCACGGGTTTCTGCCAGGTATCTGGTTTCCTCCCACAGTCCAACGATATTCTGCTGCTGCCGCCGCCGCCTAGGTTATTTGGCCTGCTGACTAAATTGTCTCAGGCGTGCTGCGATTTGACTGGCGTCCCATCATGGGTATGGCCCTGGCTCGCGCAATGTTGTTTGCCGTTATAGGCTTCGGGTTACCGCGACCCTGTTCAGGATTAAACGGGGATTAATGAATCATCCTGCAAACGTGGCGGCCGAGCGTGGTGCTAGCCACCCACCACCTCGTGTGCTATACCGACCTTTACTGCTAGATAGATGATTATTATTACAGCAGAAAAATACCCAGTGAGCCTGGAAGCTCTTTACGGGATTCCTGCTTTGACACAACATGCGAATGACGAGAAGATGCTTGCTAACGGCACTTACCCCAACAGACTACTGCATACTGTATTTCCAGGGAATCTTTGTCTTTGTGTGTACACACTTATAGAAGTGTGCGAATGGACGTCTGTTTCGCACACACACCAATATAAGCTAGTGTTTATTTTACAGGGAGATGGAAACACGTCGTTAAGACAAACATTTAAAGAGCGCTGTATAAGGTGCTCGCCAACAGCATCTACCCGGTTGTTATGGACCCACCGCAATGGTTGCGCGTCGTTCATTCGTCTTCCCACGGACCGGGTTTTGAACGTCTGAACGCTGCTGTTTGTTGTGATTGTGTTATTGTTGCGTGTGGGCCCCAGGCATTTATCGACAAACCTCATGCCACCAGCAAGTCCGCAACGCACGCAGCTGCCGCTGAAGCGACTGCCCCGGCTGTAAGTGGGTGATGTGCGTGGTGTGTTGGGTAGTTATACCGGTGTTTTGGTGGCGTGGTTGTGTGCTGTAATTACGTGGGGCAAGTGGAAAATGATGAAAGCGTGGATTGCATACCACTGCACAATCTTCTTCTTTGCGATTCTTCGAAGCGCGATGGTTAAATTACAGTTTCCCATTTCTTTACACAGTTCTTTGCATTTGTATTGAACTCTGCAAGGTCTTTTGAGCTGCAGAGGTTGGGTAGTAGAGCGCAACCTTTACCCAACCTGCCCACGTCTTCCCTGAGGCCGACTCGGCCTTAAATAAGAATCCAATGCTGACGAGACAAAATCTGCCGATTGTGGCACCGTGCACGCCACTTATTTTCCATGCTGGCTTAACAGGTGTCCTCTAACGACCACTCGTCATCGACGCTCGATCAACAACAGTAACACTTAGGTCCGTTCCCCAGTCAGGAAGTCTTTATCACTCCCGGTGGCCTCAAAGTGCACCTTGCATGGCGCGGGCAGCCTTACAACCGAGATGGCGGTGGTGGTTGTTATACCAACGTGTACCGCCCCCCCTTTAGCTCCATTAACCTCTGACCCCCCACACCCACCCACCCAGGGTTCCAAGTCGTTTGCAGCGTCCATTTTCAAGGGGGAGCTGTCCGTGGACCAGGTGCTGCCCTACCCCAATGGTAAACCTCGTCTCGTTTTCAACCTTATCATTTGCGTCGTTTCTCACGTGTGGTTTGTAATCTGCCATTCTAGGTGATCTTTCCGATTGCACTATCCTATAGAAATGAGAATTAAACACAGGAATGTAACACAACGGGTATTATGCTAATCCTATTGAATTGAGGTTTAAACCCATGAATGCATCACTAAGTGGATTATGCAAACCTGTTAATCAAGACATGTTATTTTTATAACTTAACTATTATCAGGCCCCATGGTATATAAAGTGCCTTCTGCAACTCTAAGCAGCTCTACTTATGTACCAGGGAAAGGTTCATTGCCTGAAACGTTGCCTGTTGTATAATTTTTCGTTTTGTGTAGTTCTTTCGGTTATTACCGCGGGTGTATTAACCGTGAAATAGATGACATTTGCATCAGAGTTGACCTTGAAGATCCCGTTACATCATTCAAATTGAGTAGGCCTTTGTGTGTCGGCGTCATGGTCCAAATTAGAAAATAAATGTTTATTATTAATGCATGGATGTTTATTATTGCAGCAGAAAAATACCCAGTCTAATCCCTGTCCTTGGTCTAATCATAATTCTGATCACCCGTCTCGTTGGGGCAGCGTGTGTGACCGTGTGTGACTATAGCCCAGTGGTAAGCGCACTGGGCTACAAACCTAGCTACCCGAGTTCGAATCCCTCTCACGGCCGACACTGGGGACGATTTATTTAACCGGTTCCAGGCCTCCCCTTGGTCGACTTAACCTCAAATGAGTACCTTGTGCGGTGTGTAAACATTGCCACTAGGGAGACAAAGGCGGCCGGGCGTGGTGCTGTCGACTCACCCCTTGGTGTGCCTTGTCGGCCTTCGTAGGTGCTCGCTAACAGCACTTGACCCTACAGTCTGTCAAGGCTACACGGACGATCTTTGTCTTTTGGCGATGGCCGTGACGTTAACGCCGAGCGTCTGTGTTGATTGGCAGCTCTTAACGAGGAGCAGAGCCAGTTCCTGCAGGAGCTGGTCGATCCCGTCTCCAAGTTTTTCGAGGTGAGTGGCGTCCGGCTGTACGACAGACGCACCGACTCGGACAACGCAGCGGCTGAGCCACCCCGCCGCTGACGACGTTAACTCGTGACCGTTTATTAATTCAATTCAATTCAACTTTATTGTCAATTCTGCAATATGTACAGGACATATAGAGGATCGAAATGCCGTTTCTCTCAGACCCCGGTGTTGGCATATACGTGGACTGGAACACAACAAGGGTTTAAAATTACTAGGATAAAAAAACTAAATACTAAAAATGTTTTAATATTTACAAGTTAAGCTAAGCTGCGGGTCGGGGGGGACGATAACAAGGTACAGATCTAGAACAAAAAATATAATTCTAACAAATATAGTGCAAATAGAACTAATCTATTGCTGATATAGATGAAAAGACGTGCAAGTAATATGCAATCTACAGGACGAGTAGTTAGCAGCGGTTTTGTAGTGTTCTGGACAAAGTGGTTAGTGCTGAGAGTAGGTGTGCGTGCGCTTATATGCTTGAATAAAAAAGTTCTTATGGCTGGTGCTGTTGGACGTGTAGTGGGTGGGATGGGTAAGTTAATGGTGGCATCAGCCGAGTGGCGCCGCTGCTAATCACAGCAATGACCCCGCGTCAACGAGCGCAGTAGGTTAGCGGCAGGTTAAAGACTCCGCTGCAAACGATGGTAACCGACGGGTCCCTGCGTTGACACGCGCAGGAGGTTAACAACCCGGCGGCTAACGACACGCTGGAGAAGGTGGAGGACGCCACCATGCAGGGCCTCAAGGAGTTGGGGGCCTTCGGGCTGCAGGTGCCCACGGACCACGGCGGCCTGGGCCTGACAAACACGCAGGTGACGACAACGAGCTTAAACGCAAGCGCTGGCACGCGCAGGCGTTAACGCCGTAACGGATATAAACGCAAACTTTTACACAACACAGATGTGTACCCACGGTGTGTGTGTGTTATTTTACACGAAGGATTTCGTGACCAATGTTATCCATAGTCTAGTTCTTTTTATGAGTTAGGTCACGTGAAAAGTGTATAAGTGTCGTAAACCCTCATCAGGAACAAGGGACTTACCAGATCCTTGTTCCTGATGAAGCTGATTGCAACTATCAACGTCGTACCTTCATTGTCGGTGTTGCGAGCTCGCTCTCCAACGTACCAGACGGGATGGAGGAGGGTTTACGACACTTATACACTTTTCACGTGACCTAACTCTTAGACTATGTGTGCGTTATATTTACGCGTACTTGCGTGGCGATACAAAGGCGGCGAGGCGCGGCTACGGACACGCCGCCTGACTCGACCGTCGTAGGAAGCTCGCCAAACGGCGCTTGCCCCGTCAGTCTGTTAAGGGCGACCCGGGGGGGATGTTTGTCTGTGTGCAGTACGCGAGGCTGGTGGACATCGTGGGTCGTCACGACCTGGGCGTGGGCATCACGCTGGGCGCGCACCAGTCCATCGGCTTCAAGGGCATCCTGCTCTACGGCAACCCCGAGCAGAAGAGGAAATACCTCCCCAAGCTCGCCTCCGGTGGGTGGCACTGGCACCGCCTCCCTCCCTCCCTCTCACCTTCCTCCCTCCCGGAGAAAATGTGCGCGTTACAAAAGTAGATTATTATAATAATAATAACATTTATAGAGCGCCTTTCACCCAAGGGTCGCAAAGCGCTGCACAAGGCTGTGGAGAGAAGGGCATGTCAACAACATCAACGCAGATTAACTGAGAGTCAAGCAATATCGATAAATGATAGGACACATGACATAAAGACAGCCCGCTTCCCTCCCTCCCTCCGTCCTGCCCCCCCACCTACATACTACGGACTATGCCAATTGGCTGGCAAATGGGGGGGGGAGGATTTGGGATCACCTGGATGGGGCCTGGTGGCTCAGAGGTCAGAGATGTTAAGGCTATACAGGGGATCCTTGTCTTTGATGTTGCGGGTGGCGATGTTGAAGGTGGTGATGTTGCCGATGGTGATGTTGCCGATGGTGATGTTGCTGATGTTGATGATGTGTGACGGGTGTGAGCAGGAGAGCTGATCGCCGCGTACTGCCTGACGGAGCCGGCGAGCGGCTCGGACGCCGCCTCCATCAAGACGCGCGCCGTGCGCAGCGACTGCGGCAAATACTTCACTCTCAACGGCAGCAAGATCTGGATCAGGTGAGGCACCGCCGCGCAGAGACACGGCCGCCTGCGTGGAGAAAGACACAGGTCCATCCGTAACATCAATTTTTTAAACCGCGCCTCAGTAGCTGCGTCCCCGCGCCTCAGTATCTGTGTCTTGCTTTGGCTGGGCGGGGAAGTTGTGCGCGTTATAAATTGTAATATTATTATTATTTAAACCGCTTGTCCTGGTGAGGAGGGTTGTGGTGACAGCTCTCTAAGGAGAATGGACCAGACATCCCTTTCCTCAGCAACAGATTCCAGCTCTTCCTGAGGGATTCCCAGGCCAGCCGAAGGATATATTTCCTCCAGGTCACGTGACGATAATGCTGTCTTGCGACTGTTCGTAGCAATGGCGGGATCGCGGAGATCTTCACGGTGTTTGCGAAGACGCCGGTGCGGAACGACGCGACGGGGGAGACCAAGGACAAGATCACGGCCTTCATCGTCGAGAGGAGCTTCGGCGGCGTGACTAAGTGAGTGAGGGGGGGGATGCGGCGACGAAGTGAAGGGGGAAATGGTGACGACGGGAGGTGGATGAATTTGTGTGTTCTCCCCCTGTTCTGCGTGGGTTTCCTCCGGGTTCCTCCCACAACTAAAAAAACACCCCGTTAATTAATTAGCCGATAACAACATAATATATAAGACGCGGTCTCTGGCAAATGTTGGCGCCTCCTAACCGCCTGGCTGCCTTCCGCCCTCCCCCATCTCTGCGGTTTCTTCGCACCTCCGAGTCGCTCTCTTCGAAAGAATACCCTCGACGTCGAATGAATGTGTGCCCGCCCCCCCCCCAACCCAGCGGCGCCCCCGAGAAGAAAATGGGCATCAAGGCGTCGAACACGGCCGAGGTTTACTTTGAAGACGTTCGCGTGCCGGCCGAGAACCTCCTGGGAGAGCTGGGCGGCGGGTTCAAAGGTCACAACCCCCTCCCGTCTCTCCCCCCAGTACCTCTCCGCCCCACCGCACCGCCTTCCTCACTAAGCCGTTCGTCTGAGCGAGCGTGCGTTACGCGACGCTTTCCGTCTCGCCAAATGTTAACGTTGCACCGCGGTGCGCTCGCTTGTGACTGGACTACACGTAGCAATCATCGCCACCATTGTTGTTGACATGCCGTTCTCTCCGCGGCCCTTGTGCAGCGCTTTGTGACCCTCGGGTGAAAGGCGCTATGTAAAATGCTATTATTACTGGCACACCGACCCTGGTCACTGCTGCAAACGGGACCGTCCTGGTCTCTAGAATTCTCACCTGGTTACAAACAAAATGAAGTTGAAACGAGGTGTTCGGCGTTTGTAGCGTATCTCTGCCCATCTGTCTCGCGGTAATGCTCGTAAGGACGATCCATTATGAACGAAGCTCTTGTGTAAACTTCTGTTGCCATTAGGAACCTCGCCCGAGAAAAAATATCGGCCGCGTTGATCAAAGTGTGGCCCAAAGCTTTGGGGAAACACAAATATAAAAAAAAAATAATTTGCAAATATACAAGCATGATCTAGCATGGCAGTTACCCCTGCATCAGCTTCCGTACTCGCAAATTCGGTGCTTGGGAATACGCACGCTCACACGCTGTGAGAGCGTTTGTACGGAACCTGTGTGCGCGCGTGTGCGAGGTTTCTCTGCTCGGTTTGTTTTCACAGTCGCCATGAACATCCTGAACAACGGCCGCTTCGGGATGGCGGCCGCACTCAACGGCACCATGAAGGCGTCGATTAGCAAGGCGGTGAGTCTCTCTCGCGTCGTGGTGACGACGACGATAATGATGTTGCTGACGGATGATAATTCTGGTGGTGATGTTTGCGGCGAACGGTAGCTCACTGGTTAGCGCGCTGGGCTACAAACATGGCGACCCGGTTTGACTCCCGCCTTGGGCGCCTTTCTGTCTGGAGTTTGTGTTCTCTCCCTGTTCTGCGTGGGTTTCCACCGGGTTCCACAACTAAAAAACACCCATTAATTGGCCGATAACATAATATATAAGACGCAGTGTCTGGCAAATGTTGGCGCCGGCTTACCGCCTGGCTGCCTTCCCCCGTCTGTCTGCGGTTTCCTCACGCCTCCGAGTCGTTCTCTCTTCGTATGAATACCTTCGACATTGAACGAATACGTGCCATGCGTTATAAATTGTATTTTGTATTATTATAATGACTCACAAATCCTTGCTTACCTTTATCGCTCTGACTCATGCAAACATCACCCTCCCGCCGGCTTCGACGCTACTCGCCCTACTCACCCGTTGCTCCTGACCCGTGCGTCCTCCCTGCCCTGCCGCAGATTGAGCACGCCAAGAACCGGACCCAGTTTGGGAGCAAGATCCACACGTACGGCACGATCCAGGAGAAGATCGCGCGCATGATCATGCTGCAGTACACCACCGAGGTGGGTCCCGCGGGCTCCTTCACGTGTGATGGGGGCATGTGCCTGACTCGCTGTGCTACGTACGCGCCGTGCGTGACGCACTGCGCTCCGCGTGTCTCGCAGGCCATGGCGTACATGATCAGCGCCAACATGGACTCGGGCGCGACCGAGTTCCAGATCGAAGCCGCCATCAGCAAAGTCTTTGCGTCGGTAAGAAATCCAGCTGGCTTAAGCGGTTTCTGACAATGAATTAATATTTCAAACTTGGGCAAATGTGGACCCGTGACGTGCGCTGCTCGAGTGTTGATGTGTTGCCCGTGTTGCTGTTGACTGCCGCGTCTTGTTGTTAATCGCGTTCCCGTGTGTGCCGCGCGTCGTAGGAAGCGGCGTGGCAAGTCACGGACGAGTGCATCCAGATCCTGGGTGGCATGGGCTTCATGAAGGTGAGGCCGACGTTGACTGCTGTTATGTGGTTGATTTATATTTACTTAATTGGTGTGCTTTATCTCAATTTTAATTGGTTTGGTCAGTTTGGTAAATGAAACCGGGCGGCACGGATGCGCGGCGAGCAGCTCTGCCGCCTCACGGCAAGAAGTACCGGGTTTGAATCTCGGCTCGGGGGCCTTTCTGTGCAGAGTTTGCATGTTCTCCCCGTGTCCGCGTGAGTTTTCGCCGGGCACTCCGGTTTCCTGCCAAAGTCCAAATACATGCTGCTGTATAGGTTTATTGACCTGGTGACTAAATTGCCCGCGGTGCCCTGTGATGGACTGGCGTCGCATCCTGGGTATAGCCCTGCCTTGCACCCTGTCTCTGCCGGGATGGGCTCCAGCTCACCGCGACCCTGTACAGGCAGGCTTAAGCGGTTTCTGACAATGGATGGATGGTAAATGAAACTCGATAATCTCTTGAGTTCTCATCCCGTTAACAAAATCGACTCAATTACCATCCTTCCCGCCGCAATCTTTATTTTTCGTTAACATCGTTGCGACGGTTCGGCGGTCGTAGTCGGCGCGTGTCGTAGTCGGCGCGTGTCGTAGTCGGCGCGTGTCGCCCCAACTCGTTCGCGTCTCTTCGTCGCGCAGGACTGCGGGGTGGAGCGGGTGATGCGCGACCTCCGCATCTTCCGCATCTTCGAGGGAACCAACGACATCCTGCGCCTGTTTGTCGCGCTCACGGGTATCCAGGTGAGCAACGCTCGCCCGCTCACTCGCTCAGTCACTCATCCACCTGCTCACAGGCTCATTCACTCACTCGCTCATCCCTGGGTCACTCACTCACCCAATAATTTGCCTATTCACTCAAATCCCTCGTTCGTTCGTTCACGCACTCGTTTCCGTGCTCATTCGCCCCAAGTGGTCGCTCACTAACTCCGGCCATCTACTCTTTACCACATTGACTCGGTCACTCACTCGCCAACTTGGCAGATGAGGAAATGAATGCCACGGCTGCGGTGTGGATAATTTTTCCGTAAATTATTGGCGTTGCCTTATACGTGTGAGTTCACGATGGTGTGTCTGTGCCGCCCCGCCTACACTTGTCCACACGTGTGTGTGTAATATCACAATGCGCGCGTGTGTGTGTGCGTAGGGCGCAGGCAAGCATCTTCAGGTGCTGCAGAAGGCGCTGAAGAATCCCATCGGGAATTTTGGAACCATCATGGGAGAGGTCGGCAAGAGGGCACGGAGGTGAGCTCGCACACA
>JAZEWU010000044.1:1152737-1163597 GCA_036362915.1 Geotria australis | reverse complement strand
CGCTCTCGTCCCCGCTCAGATCGCGAAGGGCATCGACCAGTTTGGGGCGTCCGTGGAGGGGCTGCTGCTGAAGCACGGGAAGAAGATCGTAGGTGAGCGCTGGGGAGTGGGGCAGTCTACATCCGTGCAGACACACACACGCAAATATCCCATGTGTAGCCTTTAAGAGGCTGTCGGGGAAAGGCCGGCACCACGCGCGACCGCCAACGTTTACACGACCTTCGTACAAAAGAGTTCGCCGACAGCGCTCGTCCCGACAGTCCGTTGACGGCTCTACGGGGGTCTCTGTCTGTTTCGTGCGCGTGAACAGACGAGCAGTTCCTGCTGAACAGAGTGGCGGGGGCCGCCATTGACCTCTACGCCATGGTGGCCGTGGTGTCGAGGTGCGCGGCGGGGTCAACGCACGGACAAACGGGGACACGCGCGAGGGTCGCGGAGACACGGGGGGCACACGCACCGACGACAACAAACAACAACCGCTGTTCGCGAGCAAGTGGCGGAGACGCCAGGCGCCTCTTGAGGCTATCACGCAGAGTGTCGAACGCTCGCCGACAGGAGGTCATGGGACAGACCCGTGTGCCATGGGCTGACTGACTGAGATGGACTGGCTGGGGCCACCTGTGCTCGCTACAGTGCCAAATCACTGATATGGGTGGGGGGACACACGGTAACGACAGTCAGTTTGAAGGCGGGTGACCTTTGTCTGTGTGTCCGTACGCAGGGCGTCGCGGTCGCTGAGCCAAGGCACCCCCACGGCGGAGCACGAGCGAATCATCTGCGAGACGTGGTGCCTCGAGGTGACCGCGCCGAGTCCCGCCGCTCGCTCGCCCGCACAGCACGATTAGCCAGGCGCCCTCTCGCCGTCACCCCAGGCTCAACCATTAGCTTCTACGACCTGACGAGAGCGGGCACATTCCCGCGGGGATTTGATCATTGGCCGGTTCCTAAACACGGATTCTAAACGGTCGTTTGCATTCTCGCTACTTAATTGGGTAAAAGACGCACGGCAATGGCAGACTCCTGGCAGACTCATGCCCACGCGCAGGGACAGCTGCCACTGGGAGCCCCCTTGGCTTGACTGCCACAGCCCATGGAACGGTTGAGCCGAGGTGTGACGTAAGGCGCTCCGAGATTCTAAAGCATTTCAGTAAGCGCCACGCACATCCTGGTTATCCGTGCCGTCGTTCACCCACCCTTCCTCCTTCCTCCCGTGCCTCTCTCCGCCCGCAGGCCTCGGAGCGCGTGTCCCTGAACCTGCGCGCGATCACCAACCCCGCGGCTCGCCAGACCTTCAAGAACATGCGCGCCATCTCCACGGCAACGGTGGACAACGAGGGGGTGCTCGCCCCCAACCCGCTCGGATTCTAGGCCGGGACGCCACGCCCACCCGGGGCACACACCACGCCCACCCGGAACAGACCACGCCCGCCCATCACGGCCAGCAGTGGCCGCTACCTCCGACCGCGATGCATATCCGAGACTCGTAGACGGACCGCTCTGTGTGTGTTAAAGCGCCCCACGTTTCATGGTCCGCGACACCCGCCGTCGTCTACCGGTGAATCCGTGGCGCTAAGCCGACGCCACACCTCTCACGTAGACAAATAACCGCAAAGCCCTTGGGCACTATTTCGTGCTACGACCCTTTCCGTTAATCGCCACTAGCGGCACGCCGACGCGGACCACGGCCGTCACCGCACCGGAGGATGCGCGTTGCCGATTGGCCGCGGACACCCCCGCACGAGCGACGCCCGGTCGCAGCCAATGGCCTCGTGTCGCGCGGTTCAGTAACACGTCGTCGCCGTGAAAACCGTCGTGCCGTCCATTTAAGACAATACGCGACACCGAGGATACCGATTGCCAACATGATGTCACTGTAGATTAGTGTATATTATATAAGAATTAAAGAATGGTGACGTCATGTGTGTAGCAAGAATGATAATCTCGTACTTATCCAGGAGAGCTGGGTTTTAGTGAACAGACCGAGAAGCGTCTGGAATTTGAGCGCATGCCGGGGATGTCGGGATTTAAGAATGGCCGAATAGGAAATACAACTTGTGAGTCGGAGACGTGACGTTGAAAGAAAGTGACGGCGGTATTGATTGGGAAGAGAATGTTTGTGGGACAGTGTGGGAACCAGGTGGCGGAGAGAGGGTCAGATGTGCCCACCTGGGTCTCATCAGCAATCAGGCCCCTTAAGCAAATGCTGCCACGCTCCTTATATTTATGGCAAGAGTACTCATCCCAACGATGTTTGAAGGATATGTTAGCTGTGTAACCAGGCAAAGGCCTGAAGCCATATGGTGATGGTGACGCTGGTGTCGACTGTTAAGAGTTGTTGTATTTGGCAGAAGGAAGGGAGCAATGACGAGGTGGGATGTTGTAAACAGCAACATCCTCAAAGACTCTCAAGATGCTTTTCCAGGAGGACCCTGCCTGGTCACGTTGGCCTTTAAGATCATCTCTGTTGTCGTCGTTGTACGTGTGTGGGAGTAAACCAAAGTGCCCGGAGAAAACCCACGTGGTGCAGCAGAGGGAGAGGGACAGAGAGAGAGAGAGGAGAAAAAGCTCAGGCATCACCATAGCCACAGCCTTATCAGTAACCTACTTGCTGTACTGTCTCCCACACGCAGGAGGCACGGGTCACACGAGTGCGCGAGTCACATTTATATACTCCATGGTAGTGAAGTACAGTTTTATCGTATTTCAAATGTATTGATCCATATCGGAAACGTCTGTTGAATTAATCACTGAATTTCAATAAAACATACTCAGCACCTGAGCCTGTGTGTCCTTTCATCATCATAAACAACCACTCTGCCACTCCAGACATTAACCATCTGGCTCAGCCAACTCAAGGTAAACACTACACCTGCTGCTCAACATCAACATCAGTAATTCTACTAAGACAACAAATCTATAGACTCACCTAGACACCCAGAGACTCCCACAGAGCTCTGTACGAAAACGGCATCATCGCAATAGCGATGAAGCGCTCCGCCACTCCAAACGCAAACCGCCTGGCTCAGCCACCTCGAGGTAACGCTACAGCTGCTGCTCAACATCAAAATCAGCCGTACAAAGGACAGCATCACCACCATCAGATGGGGCTACAAGACCTGCCCAACCACCTGTGGACGTGGAGAAGCAGACCATACTATATGGAGCACTGCCTTGTCTGCGCTCTACTGCTCAACAGACCTTGCAGAGTTCAATAAAAATGCAAAGAACTGTGTAAAGAAATGGGAAACTGTCATATAACCATCACGCTTCGAAGAATCGAAAAGAAGAAGAAGCATCACCGTCACCACCGTCACCACCATGCCATCGTCTCCCCGGACACATCCAGACCTGCCCTTCACTCGGCAACGCGACGCCCGCTCCAGGGCACAACTGTCTTCATCATCACCACCGCCGCCACCACCGCATCAATTAACATGGCATCAGCCAAACACGTGCATGTGTATGACACAGCAGGCGCGCGTGTGCCACGTCGCACGCATTACCGGCCATCGAGCTCGGCGGACAAGGTTTGGCTGCTCTGCGTCTCTAATGCATCTGCCGTGTCTGCGTGTGTTGTAACGTCTGGTGGCCCACCTAGGGTTGCCACCTGTCCGGGTTTGCCCCGAACAGTCGGCGGGAGTTGGTATTCGCGTTTCGGAGGCAACAGGGTTTGTACCGATATTTGTCACCGGAGTTGATGGCTGTGTCGAACTCAGGGGCGGGAGACTGCGTGGTCGGGTTGACAGAGCCAGTCCGACTGGATACGTGTCCGGGTTTGGTCGACGATCAAGTCACCCACGACACGGTGGAGCGGTGAGTAGCGCTGCCGCCTCACAACAAAAAATATAACGTTTTTATGATTAAATGGGGATCACGAGACATCTGGACCACCCTGTAGTTTGCCGAAAGTATATAATTATGACTGCTATGCGTAAGAATCGGTTCAATGATATTGCCTTGTGAGCCAATGTTGCCAATTCTTAGATACATTAAGCTCAAGGTAGTCAATCTTGAACGAATGCTTGAGAATGTATCTGACAAGCTGCTGTTTCGGGATAGCCGTATCGAGCGTTCCTCGTAGTGTTTGTTGCGTCGCAGGAATCACGTAAAGAGCTTGCAAACTCATTACTGGGTATTTTTCTGCTGTGATAATAAACAACTATCTACCTATCAAGGTACATGTTTCGGTAGACGCATTGATGCTAACCAGCATCATCATCAACACTCTTAGTGGCGGCACCTACAGCCTGGAATAGCCTGACACATCAACTCCGCCAAATAAAATTCCCCACAACCTTCAAAAAAAATGTTACCAAACCACTGAGCCAGGCTCCGCGCCTCCGAATCCACACGGGCAAAAGCGCTCGGGGAATCTCATCTCATTGTCAGAAACCGCTTAATGCTGTACAGGGTATGCGGTGAGCCGCAGCCTATCCCGGCAGACACAGGGCGAAAGGCAGGCTATACATAGGATGGGAGGCCAGTCCATCACAGGAAACCGGGCCAATATAGTCCGCAGGCCAATTAACCTATGTAACAGTATGTCTTTGGACTGTGGGAGGAAACCGGCGTGCCCGGCGAAACCCACGCGGACACGGGGAGAGAACGTGCAAACTCCACACAGAAAGGCACCCGAGCTAGGATTCGAACCCGGCGACTTCTTGCTGTGAGGCGGCAGCGCTACTCACCGCGCTATACATTTAATTCATTATTGGGTATAGCCCTGCCTTGTGCCCTGTGTCTGCCGGGATAGGCTCCGGCTCACCGCAATCCTGTACAGGATTAAGCGGTTTCTGACAATGATGATCATCATCATTGTCAACTGAGAACAAAGTTTCAACTGCCCAAGCGAGGTCTTTGAATCAAAGTTTTGGTTTACGAGTACAGTCTATAATGTATACTGTCGGATAATAAAGTACTGTGTTTTTAATTGCAAGGTGGCGAGTTGGCTGATGATGTCTGCGAGGCGCGAGTCGCTGGCGCTGAGATTACGGGAGGGTCACGAAACGAGACCGCTGCTGGACTGGCAGGATGAGGAGGATGATGAGGAGGAGGACGAGGAGACGAATGAAGAAGAGCGAGTGGAGACAGGTCATCGTGGCCGCAACTGTGGAAGTTGCGGTCGTGAAGAGAAGCGGTCATGGAGACACGAGGCGAGAGGTGGAGAGAATGCGAGAAAAGGTGGTAAGGGCCACCACCACCAATCATCAAAGACAAAGATCCGCCGTATAGGGTCAAGTGCAGTTAGCGAGTAGCACCTATGAATGTTGACACGGCACACTAGGGGGTGGGTGAACAGCACCACACCAGGCTGCATTTGGCTCGCTCAGTGGGGCTGAGTCGACCTAGTGGAGGCCCATGACCGGTTCGGAAATATCGTCGCTGGTGTTGGCCGTGAGCGGGATTCGACCTCGGGTGTCGTTAAGTTTGTAGCCCAGCGCGCTAACCACTGAGCCACCGTTCCGTCACCATCATCACCAACGCTCAAAGCTCCCCCGTGTAGCCTCAACAGACTGTCGTGTCAAGTGCCGTTAGCGATCACCTATAAAGGCCAGCACGGCATATGAGGGGGTGGGTGGCCAGCACCACGCCCGGACACACACACGCCGCCATCACCACCACCACCACCAATAACATCATCATCATCATCATCAGCACGACCATCATCATCATCACCACCACACAACGCGTTACCTCGCTCGTTGCCGGTCGTCGCCCATGTGAAAGTCCGAAGGCGTCGACCTGGGGAAGGGAAGCTGCTTGTTCCAGCTCACGCCACGCGACGCCGCCACATTCTCCATCACCTCCAGTCTGAACCTGCCAACGTCACATCCCGTCTCTATCACCTCCTCGTTTCCACCAATCCTGTCCCTTCTCGGTCTCCTCTTCCGGCGCCCGATCTCACACGTGTTCCCCTTCAACATCGCTGTTGGGCCCTGCTTCTTCCGCCAGAGGGTTGTCGTGAGCCGGAGCCTATCCCCGCCGGATGCAGGGCGCAAGGCAGGGCTGTACCCAGGATCAGACGCCGGTCCATCACAGGGCACCGGGGGCAATTTAGTCAGCGGGCCAATTAACCCTGGCAGTCGTAACAGTAATAATACATGCAATTTACAATACGTGGCAGATATTCGTTCAATTTCGACGGTATTATGATGTTACCTGCCAATTCATTCGTGAGTGTTTTTTGTTGTTGTGGGAAGAAACCGGAGAACCCATGTATATGCCAACACCGGGTTCTGAGAGAAATGGAATTTCGATCCTCTATATGTCCTGTACATATGGCAGAATTGACAAAATAAAGTTGAATTTAATTGAAACCCGCGCAGAACAGGGGCGAGAACACACGATATCCACACAGAACGGCGCCGAACTGCATCGGGCAGGACTAACACAGGGCGTGTGACCCATAATGTAGGGAGCGTGACCCCGAATGTGTCGCGGGAAGCCCGTAAAGAGCTTGCAAGCTCACTGGGTATTTTTCTGCTGCAATAATAAACATCTTTCAAGCAGGGAGTGGTGACCCCCTAACGCTGGGGCTGTGACCCCCGGGTGCAGGTCGCGGGGCCCCGTGTCCCGGAGCGGGAATCTTCCTGGCACTCCTGTCCTCCCTCGCCGTCACCATCAACTCGGTGTTGGTGAAGAGCATCGAGTCCGTGACTGCGCTCGAAATCGCCTTCATCCGATTCTTCTTCATGGCCGCCTCGATGCTGCCCCTGCTTATCCTCTACAGGCGAGCGTCTATGGGTACCATTCTGCCAGTGTAAACAAATGTAGGGCGGCACGGTGGTGGAGCGGTGAGCAGCGCTGCCGCCTCACAGCAAGAAGCGGCCGGCTTCTAATCCTGGCTCGGGTGCCTTTCTGTGTAGAGTTTGCATGTTTTCTCCCCGTGTCCACGTTGGGTTTTCGCCGGGCACTCCGGCTTCCATCCCACAATCCAAAGACACGCTGCTGCATAGGTTAATTGGCCTGCGGACTAAATTGCCCCCGGTGCCTTGTGATGGACTGGCGTCCATCCTGGGTATATCCCTGCCATGCGCCCTGTGTTTGCAGGGGATAGGCTCCGGCTCACCACGACCATGTACAGGATTAATCCGGTTTCTGACAACGGACGGACGGATAGTTTTTACACTTTCTGGCAATGAAACAAGTGTTTCTGCTGTAATAAGAAACATCCATCCATCCATTTTCTAAACCGCCTGTCCTGGTGAGGGTCGCGGTGGCAGCAGTCGAAGGAGAGTGGACCAGACATCCCTTTCCTCAGCAACAGATTCCAGCTCTTCCTGGGGGATAATAAACATATATCTACCTATCAAAGTACATGCTTCGGTCGACGTATTGATGCTAACCAGCAGCATCATCACCACCACCACCACTCTTAGTGGCGGCACCTACAGCCTTACAGCCTGGACAACCCATTGCCCCCTTTGACAACCTCGCAAAGTGACCGTGCTCTCCCACCCACCGCTCCCACCCACAGACAGCCGCTGCTCTTCCCCAAGGGCCAGAGGCTGTGTGTGTCGCTGCTGCTGGTGCTGCGGGGAGTTCTGGGCTCCGCGGGGAACATCTGCGTGGTGCTGGCCCTGCGCGCCCTGCCGCTGGGCGACGCCACCGTGATCACGTTCAGCAGGGCGGCGCTCACGGGCCTGCTCGCCAGGGCCTTGCTGGGGGAGCCCTGCAGCCCCTGGGACCCCCCGCTGGCCGCGCTCGCCTTCGCGGGGGTCACGATGACGGCCAGGCCGCCCTTCGTGTTCGGAGGCGACGCCGACAACGGTCAGCAGATTGTGATGATAATAATAATAATAATAGCTCGGGGCAAGGTGTCCACTTAGTGTTTTAAGATCTTAACACTTTATTAATTGCCAGAAAGGGTAAAACCTCTATATTCTACAATAATAATAATAGCATTTCGAATTCGATTCGACTCTTCGAAGCGTGATGGTTATTGCAACAAGTTCTTCTTTAGTTGCAGACAGCCCTTCGACATTTAGAGATGTAATAGTTAGTGCTGGCCTTAAAGGCGGCGGGCATTGGCCTCTCTTCCTGCTCCAGACTGAGGGGCTTCTGGCATCTGTTGAGCTTCTGGACATCGTTGTCTTTCAGCTCCTTGGCTTCGAAGTGTTTGGTAGAATTTGCAGGTAATACCAAGTATTACGAGACGGGGATCGCGACGTGAACTATGATTATTTTTTCTGCTGTCTGTATGTCCTATATCCAATAACTTATCGCTATTGCTTGACTTTCAGTTGATTTGTCTTGATGTTGTTGACAAGCCCTTCTCTCCACAGCCCTGTGCAGCGCTTTGCGACCCTCGGGCGAAAGGCGTTCTATAAATGCTATTATTTATTAGCCCTGCCTTGCGCCCTGTGTGCCAGCCGGGATCGGAGCGGTTACTTATAATGGATGGATGGACTTCTTACCCCCCCCCACCCACCCGCCCGCCACCGGCGTGACCCCGCCAGATGTCCCCGCGACCTCGCGGCTGCTCGGCTCCCTGGTGGCCCTGCTGGGGGCGCTCTGCTCGGCGGGCGCCTTCGTGTGCATGCGCCGGCTGGGCGGCTCCGTGAACCCGCTCGCCTCCACCTGGCCGTTCCCTCTGACGGGCATGGCGCAGTCGCTGCTGCTGCTGCTCCTCCTGCTGCCGCTGGCGCCCTCCGAGCCGCCGCCGGGCTTCCCGCGCGCGCCGCCCTGCGACCCTCCGTGGACGCGCCTCGCCCTCGTCCTCACGGGGCCCCTGGCCGCGCTGGGCCAGCTGTCGCTGTCTCGGGCCCTGCAGCTGGAGGGCGCCGGCCTGGTGGCCGCGGTCCGCACGTGCGACGTGCTCCTGGCCATGGGGGCCCAGGCGGCCGTGGTGGGCGAGGGCGTCCCGGCGACGCTCAGCTTGGTCGGCGGAGCGTGCGTGGCGCTGAGCGCGGTCGGCGCCGCGCTGGTCAAGAAGGGCCCCGGCGAGACGGAGCGCGGATCCGCGGGGGTGGAGGTGGCACTGGAACGGGAGTGACGTGTTCGCGGACGTGCTGCAGACAGGCGCGTCGCAGCCGCGGGTGTTGCAGGAAAAAGTGGGGGGGATGGAATCAGGTTTCTGTCAAATTCGATTCTTCAAAGCGTGATGTTGCAGACAGCCCTTCAACATTTAGAGATATAAGTCAGTGCTGGCCTTAAAGGCGGGCATTGGTCTCTCTTCTTGCTCCAGACTGAGGGGCTTCTGGCATCTGTTGAGCTTCTGGACACCGTTGTCTTTCAGCTCGGCTTCGAAGTGTTTGGTAGAATTTGCAGGTAATACCAAGTATTACCTGACAGGGGTCGCGACGTGAACGCTTCTACCTTGATCCCCCATGTTCCTGTGAAAGTGCGGGTGTCGCAACACCCGCGGCTGTAACACGCCTGGTTGCAGATGTCAGCCGGCTTCTCCCGCTCACGCAGGACCCGGGTCCGAGGACAGCGCCTTCCGTTTTCCGCATCCATCGGGCTCCAGAAGAATCGAGAGCGTCCTCCAGCTGAAACACAAACTGCGAGAAGCACCCGCGGATTCGATTCGCGGCTCGGGGTGCCTTTCTGTGTAAAGTTTGCATGTTCTCCACGTGTCCACATGGGGTCTTCGCCGGGTTCCTCCGGTTTGTCCTCCCAGTCCAAGGATATGCTGTCTAGGTTAATTGGCCTAACTTGACCCCGGTGGACAACTGTTAAAAAGAGCTACGTAAATCAACGGTTCCTTCCAGCTTTATTTCCCGGGGATGGGCTGGAGCAGCATCGCTTCTGCAGACGTTTACTGTTTTAAATAAAGTTACATTGGACGGTAACAAGGGAACTGTGTCCTCTTATCGAGAAATGGTTTGGCCGCGCTGCAGGCTACGTCAATTACCGTTGTGATCGCTATAACCCTTGAGGGAAACAACGAAATACTGAACAGACTGGACGCGTAAGACGACACAAGAGGACGGTATAAGACAAACATTTTTTGCATAAACACGTCACCCACGATTTCTCCACTGCTGGATGAAGGGCTTTCGAAGTCGCCACCATCCTTCGCGGTTTCACGACCTCCCTTCAGCCATCGGTGCTGTCGACTCCCTGCCCCCCTTTTAAGCTCAGGCTCAAAAACTTATTTAAAAAATCCTTGCCTGTGACCAACTGCCTTTTTGAGAAAACGAATTTCTGTCCAGCATTTTGGGCTGTGGTCACATTTCATGTCACCATCCATCCAACCAACCGCTTAATCCTGTACAGGGTCACAGTGAGCCAGTCTTTAATCTGGGACTGTTAATAATAATGTTACATGTATAACGCGCACATATTCATTCACTGTCGAAGGTACTCATTCCACGACAGAACGACTCAGAGGCGCGAGGAAAGCAGAGCGGCAGAGGAGGCAGCCAGGCGGTTTGCCGGTGCCATAATGCCACACACTGCTTCCCACATATTATGTTGTCGGCCAAATAATTAATGAGTGTTTATTTTAAGTTGTGGGAGGAAACCGGAGAACCCGGAGGAAACCCACGCAGAACAGGGGGAGAACACACAAACTCCACACAGAAAGGCACCCGAGCCGAGATTCCAATCCGGGGCCTTCTTGCTGTGAGGCGCAGATGTTACCACTGCGCCACCCTGTTGCGCGATGTAGCTCTTTTTAACAGTTGTCCAGCCGATGTCTCACACACATATCGAGAAGGGGGTGAGGATGCAGAAAAACGGCAAGTGGTTTTATTTATTTATTTATTGTGTCCCGTTTCAAACCTACCCCTCCACGGGGGGCCAAAGGTCATTATTGCGAGACAAGTGCGACACGCACACAGGGGGGTTAGGGGGTCAGGGGGGTTAGGGGTCGGGTAAATATACACGGGAAGAGTCGGAGGGGAGGGCAAGAGC
>JAZEWU010000044.1:1135590-1151966 GCA_036362915.1 Geotria australis | reverse complement strand
GGGGGGGGGGGGGGGGGGGGGGGGGGTGGACGCGAAGCGAGCAACGGCCGCGTCGTCGCGCCGCCGCCTAGGAGAGGTGGAAGGAGCGCTGGCCTTCGCGCGCGGCGGTCAGCAGCCTCTCCCGCATGAGCGAGCACGTGGAGTAGTCGGGCAGCTTCAGGTAGTTGACGCACGTCATGACGGACGGCAGGAAGCCGTCCGGGTCCTCCGCCGCCTCCAGCGTCTTGCGCACGATCGTCAGCGGCGGGTTCAGGCTCCGGAAACCTGCGCGGGTCGGGGGCGCCGGAGAACGGGCCGGGCCGGTCGGGAGTTGGGGGGGGGGGGAGAACGGAGAATATGTGGGCGTTACAAATTTATATTATAATTATTATTAGAAAGACAGGCAGGAGAATGGGAGGATGAGATTGGAGGCGGACGCAGAGACGGGGGCGAGAGATGCGTGGGGAGAAGAGAGGAAACACAAGGAAGACTGGACAGAGGGAGAACATAGACATTGAGAGAAAAACACGGTGAAAGAAAGGCGATACATTCGGGGAAAAAAGAAACAGGAGCCAGATTCAGAATATTAATATGAAAACGGAAATGACGTTTGGAGAAAAACAGGGAGAATTAGGAGAGAAAATGAAGTGTCACAACAGCAGGTGTGCACGCGTGCGTTGTGTGTGCATGCATGAGTATTCTTGACCGTACGTGTAGTGTGTGCGTGTGACGGTGGGTATGGTACACGCCAAGTGTGGGTGTGTTTCTGTGCGCGTGTTTGACGGCGCAGTGCGCGCGCGTGCACGAGTGTGTATTTGTGTGTGCGTGCGTGCGTGCGTACCTCCGACGGGCAGGCGGGGCGACCCCGTCACAAACTGCAGGAACAGCCTCTGCTGCTCCGAGTCGAACGAACTCAAAATCTCAAACAAAAACTTCACCGCTCGGCTGCACGCGAGACCGTACGTGTGTGAGTGTGCGCGGGCGGGTGCGAGTGTGCGCGCAGAGGGGAGGGTTTGGGAAGACACACGACGAGGCGATTAGACACGTGCGCGATAAAGGGGGTTACGCGAGAGGAAACCAACTAACGGTGGCGCTAAAGCGGTGAACGCAAGGGCGGTGCGGCGGAGAGGGGCGCCACCTGTCGTGGGTGTATCCGTGGTCTGGCCGACAGCACTCCATCAGCGACTTCACGTCCCAGATCTCCGCCTTGCTACCGCAGAACAGCTGGTCCAGCTGCTCACACGGTCGTCACGGAGACCACACCAAACGCGCGCGGTAGTAAGGGAAACAACACGTGGTAACCAGGGGAACCGCAACACGAGGAACCACAGCAACTGCGCGATGTAAACGCGTCTATATATTCAATGAACGCTGCCAAACAGAGGACCCCGTTGCTGCTACGCTCCTATGCATACGTCACTTACACTTGTTGTCTATGCGTATGCTATTTGTACATGTTATCATATCAAAGTATACTTGACTTTTTTTTCCATACTGAAGCTTGCATGTTATTGCGTAGAATTGTTTTGCACACAGTTGAGAGCAAGAACGGGAACATAATCTCACACACATCTCATGTGTATGTGAACAAAAACTGACTTGACTATAGGTGCATGCGTATACAACAGTATAGACCTGTGTGTGTGTGCGCGTGCGTGTGGGTGCGCCACCTCTTCAGGGTAGAAGTAGTGCAGGTGGTGCAGGGGAAACACGGACTCGAAGCCTTCCCTGAAGGCCTCAAACTGCCGGCTCACGCCCTCCACCAGCGTCCAGTGCACCACCAACTGTGGAGCGGGGACAGCGCACAACAGCATGGCAAGGTAAGACTGGTGACCGGGTCATTGACGCAGTAGCGGTTAGGGATACCGGGAGCGTCAAGTATGGAAGGTGTTTGACTCAAGCATCGGTTTCGGACGTAACGGTGACAGATGTTTATTATCACAGCAGAAAATACCCTGTGAGCTCGCAAGCTCTGCAAGCGGGATTTCTGTGAGCAAGCGGTGGCCGTGAGGGAGACCGCCGTTGTGCGACTGCAGTCGAGACAACTGCTGAAATTAGTGCACAATCGCCGCAGACACCGACAACTCCAAAGATTTATAATAATAAAAAATGCTATTTATAACGCCACATATTCATTAATTTGAAGCGCGAACAACTCAGAGGCGAGAGGACACCGCAGAGAGGCCGAGGAGGCAGCCTGGCGGTTTGACGGCACCAACATATTTCCACACACTGTATCCGAAATATAACGATGATATCTGCCAATTAATTAATGTTATTTTTTAAGTTGTGGGAGGAGACCGGAGAACCCGGAGGAAACCCACGCAGAACAGGGGGCGAGAACACACAAACTCCACACAAAAAGGCGCCCGATGCGGGAATCAAACCGCCTCTGGGCATGCCCATTCTTTCTATGAGGCGCGGCTGCTACCACTGCGCTACCCTGCTGCCCGAATTCCCGTGACTGTCGTTGCCGCGGTCGCTGTGGCCGCGGTCGCCGGGGGCGGCACCTGTAGGTACTGCTGCAGGTTGTGGATGGTGACGGGGACGTCCTTTCCCCCGCGCCGCAGCTCGATGTGCGGGAACCCGGGCAGTGTGAAGTCCAGACTCAGGTCCTCGATGGAGCAGCCGCTCATCGTGAGCGCCTCCAGCGCCGACTGCAACGACTCGCGCGTCTGGGCCAACCGCACACCACCGCCGACACCGACGACCGTCACAATCACCGCCGGCAACAACCGCTGTTGCCAACCGTCACGCACAATCACCGACAACGACCGCCGCCGGCCACACGCGGCTGCAGTGGCCCGTGGTGCGGACCGGAGCGCGGGTGTGAGCGTGCACGTGTTGGTTCCGACCGCCCACCCGCTTGGGGCATCGTGCTGGCCTTTATAGGTGCTGCTTGCTAACGGCACTCGACCCTACAATCCGTTAAGGCTACACGGGGGATGGTTATGTCTCTTTGTACATGTTTGTCCGGCAGAGATGATAGACGTTTATTATTACAGCAGAAAGTACCCCAGTGAGTGTGCAAGTTCTTTACGGGATTCCTGCGACACAACAAACACGCCATCTTTGTCCGACAAAGGTGGTGTATATCTGCCAGTCATCTCGGTTAAGTTAATCCACGGCAGCCGGGTCTGTCCCGTGACCCCCTAAACGCAGCGAGCCTTCGAAACTTCACGACTCGTCAAAGCGCACCTAGCCTGGCGCGAGCGCTTCTCCGACATCGCCACCACTTGGCGGCTGCTTGCACGCGCGTTCACCTGCGTGCGATCCTGCTCCAGCTTCTGCTTCTCCCAGAGCACGGAGCGCAGCTGCAGCACGGAGCGGTGCACCACGGGGTCGATGTGTACCAGGTCTCCCTCCGTGAGCGAGCCCTCGCCGCCCAGCATCCACTTGTAGAAGGGCAGGCTCAGCGGCAGGTCCAGCTGCACGGCAGACGCGCCGCGCCAAAGACAACGGTCCCCCCGTACAGCGTTAACAGGCTCAAGTGTTGTTAGCGAGCACCTATGAAGGCCGGTACGGCACACAGGGAGGTGGGTTGCTGGTCGCGCATCCAGCCGCCTTTGTCGCCCTAGTGGTGATGTTTACACACCGCACTAGGTGCTCATCTGAGGCTCAGTCAACCCTACGGGAGGCCTGGGACCAGTTCAGAAAATCGTCGCTGGTGTTGGCCGTGAGCAAGAATCCAACTCGGGGTCTGCTACACTATCACCACACTCGCACGCACGCGCGTGTAGAGATAGATAGATAGATAGATGTTTATAATTACGGCAGAAAAAATACCCAGTGAGCTTGTAAACTCTTTACGGGACTCCTGCATTGAGAGACAGATAGCGAGGCCGGCAGTCAGTCACAGGCAGAGCAGAAGAAGCTCTTGAATCTAGACTTGGCACGCAGAGAGAAGGCAGCGCGGATGGTTGGGGGGGAAGGGAGTTCCCGACCGTGCCGACAGCATAGGAATAACAGTGACCGCCAACCGAGAGGCGATCGTGATCTCCAACCGAGGGCCGGTCGTGCTCTCTCCCCGCGCGAGCGCTCGCCGCCCAGGGGGGCACGGCTCGGCCCCTCACCATGCGCGAGTCCATGAGGGCTTTGGCCATGAAGCGGCCGAGGAAGCGGAACTTGATCTTGAGTCTCGTCAGCACCGTCGCCTTCGTGTTCCTCCCGAGCGGCGCCGGGAAGAAGCCCTGGGCGCTGTGCACGTAGCGCACGCCCTCCGACGCTCCTGCACGCGCGCACAAGACACACAAACACACGGGCACGTGCGTTACTTACACAAAGATTCCCCAATGTATCCTCAACAGACTGTAGGATCGAGTGCCGTTCGCGAGCACGTACGAAGGCCGGCAAGACACACAAGCGCGAAGACAAATGGGAACGACACACGTGGACGCATGCAGGACACGCACGTGGGCACGCCGTCAGGAAAGCGGTCAGCGTTTTAGGTTCGAGGTCATGTTATGGGTTTGGGGCTAACAATCACTTTAGGTTAGTGTTGCGACTGCAATGATAGTTACGGTTATGGATAATGTGTATTCTCAGTGTTAGAGTTATAGTACGAGTGCAAGTAAAACATGCACTTGTCTTGGGCCTCTCCTAGGTCAACTGGGCCTTAACGGAGCACCACCCGCTCCCCCGCCGCCCCCCTCACCCTTGGGGCTGGTGATGGTGAGCTCATCTCCACGCCACATGCCCAGGTCCGCTCGCTGCAACTCCTGCGACACGAGGGCGTAGAACTCCAGCGTCGGGCCCAGCCCCGTGCCCACCTGCACGCGGTAGCATTCGCAACCACGGGGGCAGACACAGCCATCGCACCTCCCCTTGCGACATCACTATCTGTTGCCCCATTGCTTCCTGCCGCCTCCAGCGACATCATTTTCTGACCACCTCCTGCGACATCACTTCCTGTCGCCTCTTGCAACATCACTTCCTTTAAGAAGAGAGGCCAATGCCCGCCTTTAAGGCCAGCACTGACTATTATATCTCGAAATGTTGAAGGGCTGTCTGCAACTAAAGAAGAACTTGTTGCAATGGGAAACTGTCATGTAACCATCACTCTTCGAAGAATCGAATCCGACTTCCTTTAAGGATGATCCCTCAATATTCAGCTGTCGCTCCATTGTATCGGTCAACGTCCACGTTTACTGATCCGCGTGCCGTAACACAACCCCCGATCCTACCCCTACCCCGTCTCCCAGCTGGGAAGCCAACCGGAGGCCGCCGGGGGTCGCGACCCTCACCTCGTTGTCGTACTGAATCTCGAGCATGGCTCGCGAGCTGCCCAGCTCCGACATGACGCTCTCCGCCTGCTTCAGGAGGTCCTCCCTGTTCACCGTGCGCTGCACAAGCACGCAAAGACAAAGATAACAAAGATCCCCCGTGTAGCCTTAACAGACTGTAGGGACAAGTGCCGTTAGCAAGCGCCTACGAAGGTCGACACGGCACACGAGGGGGTGGGTGACCAGCACCACGCCCGGCCGCCTTTGTCCCCCTAGTGGCGATGTTTACACACCGCACTAGGTACTCATTTGAGGCTGAGTCGACCTAGGGGAGGCCCAGGACCGGTTCAGAAATCGTCACCGGTGTTGGCCGTGAGCGGGATTCGAACTCGGGTCGCCAGGTTTGTAGCCCAGCACGCTAACCACTGGGCCACCGCTCCCCACCGCACGCACCAACACACACACACACACAGTGAGCACGCAGACAACGACGATCGCCTTTCGCCACTCGGCGGCGGGGACGTCAGCATGGCACGGTGGCGGCGGGTGGTGGATGGTGGTGGTGGGTGGGTGTGGTAGGTGGCGGTGGGTGGGTGGCAGCGGCACCTTCTTGCGGTCGAGACGCGGCGCGACGCGGCTGTCCTGCGCGTCAGCCTGGCTGATGTCAGGGTTGGTGTCGAGCAGGCGCTGCATGGCGCGGTCGCGGTCAAACGCCGTCACGTACAGAAGCAGCTGGCGCGTGTCGAACGGGAATAGGAACGGGCTGCGTGCGCGTACGTTCGTGTTGGACGCGTGTGAGTGCGCGCGCGCGTGTATGTGTGGGCAAACAGATGCACACACGGGATGAGACATTATTGTTACACAAACAACTCGACAGATGTTAAACAATTGCATCTGCCGTTTGCCACTAAGTGACAGTGACTTCACCACCGTGCTTATGGCAGACTAGGTTTACACATCGCACCAGGAACACATCTGAGGCGACCTGGGGTAGGCCAGGACCAGTTCAGAAAATCGTCAGCGGTGTCGGCCGCGAGCGGGCCAACTCTGGTCGCCAGGTTTGTAGCCCAGGCGCGCTGGCCACCGAACCACAACTCCCCACTACGTATTCCACACCGTCGCACAGCAGACACGCTCAGCCCAGTGTGAGCCACACTCCGATGCCGGCCGTGCCCCCGCCGTGCCGTACCAGGTCTTGCCGAGCTCCGTGAGCCAGGTGGGGATGTTGCCGGTCATGATGACAAGCGGGTCTTGCAGCTGCCGGTTGGCCTTGGCCGTCAGCTTGCTGTTGATGAACTCACTGCTGGGGATTGCTTCCGTGCACGCCGCATCCTGCGTCAACGCACGCACGCGCGCACGCCTGGGTTCAACTCTGCATATTTATAACTGGATTTTATTTGTTTATTTGATCAATTACGTGCAATGCTGCGTGTAAAGGTTTTTTTTCTCGTTTGGTTAATTTGTTAGTTTCACATTTTTAGCTATTGTAAAGAAATGGGAAACTGTAATTTAACCATCACGCTTCGAAGAATCGCAAAGAAGAGCTATTTTTCATTTTTTTTGTCAATTTGCACGTTTGTTGCGTCAATGCAGGAATCCCGCATCGAGTTCGCAACCTCACCGGCTATTTTTCTGCCGTAATAACAAACAACTATCCATCTACCTATCTCCTGCCCCGCGACTCTCGCCGGGAACTACAACCGGTCCGGCGTTACCGCGCGCCCGCCGACGCGCTCACCTCGTACAGGTGGAACCAGTATCGGTTGAGCGCGTGCAGCAGGCGGATGAGCAGGATGACCTCGAGGGAGGGGTCGTCGAGCGTGAGCGCGTGCGGGGGGCGGGCGCACAGGTACGCGTCGAGGGGGCTGCTCGCTGGGGGGCACACGCCGTCTGCGCGCGCACGAGGTACACACGGGTTCAAGGTACAAGCGTTCACGTCACGATCCCTGTCAAGTAATACTTGGTATTACCTGTAAACTCTACGAAACACTTCGAAGCCGAGGAGCTGAAAGACAACGATATCCAGAAGCTCAACGGATGCCAGAAGCCCCTGGTCCTGGAGCAAGAAGAGAGGCCAATGCCTGCCGCCTTTAAGGCCAGCACTGACTATTATATCTCTAAATGTTGAAGGGCTGTCCGCAACTAAAGAAGAACTTGTTGCAATGGGAAACTGTCATATAACCATCACGCTTTGAAGACTCGAATAGACACACGGGTTAAACACACGGCACGTTTTTTGTTCGAGCGGGCGAGAATTCACGCGACCGGCATCGTCTCCCTCGCAAGTGACCACCTGTGCATGTGTGTATGTCTGTACTCTTGGGACGAGGGATGGAAGGTCCACGACCGGTTCAGACTATCGTTCAGCAACGATGTTAGCCGTGGCCTGGAATTTAACTCTGGTGAATCTTAGCGGGGATGGTGAGGAATTCCGTACGATGGATCGGTCGATTGTGCCAAGGCCGGCAAGACTTGCCGCAACGGCAAATTTGTTGGTCGGTAAGGCGTTCCAAAAGTTCAGAGGTCGACCGAGAGTTTCCGTCAACGGAAGTGAACGTCCCGTCCTGCGGCGGAGAGCGCACGGCTCACGGTGACGTTGACGATCGTGCGAGCAAACAGTCCGTACCGTGCCACAGGGAGTCGTGCTTCTTGCTGGCTTTGGGCGAGGGCTTGGCTGGCGCCGTCTGCGCCCGTCCCCTCTTGCCGCCGCTGCCGCACACCTCCACCCGCACCTCGTCATCATCGCACACCGGCTTGTACCTGCGGTGAATGCCAACAGTCGTCACGGCCGCGTCAACGTTCACTACTTCTCCCCCCAAAAACCCAGCAGAAACCTTTTCAGGATGTCACCATAACGATCAATGCTGTGTGTCAATGTTTACGTTTTTGCGGTTCGTTGTGTTAACTTGTGATTTTTTATTTTATATATTTTTTGTCAATTCGCGTGTTTGCTATGTCGCAGGAATCCCGCAAAGAGCTCGCAGCGTTTTTTTTCTGCCGCAATAATGTGCCCTGTGATGGACTGGCATCCCGTCCTGGGTATAACCCAGCCTTGTGCCCTGTGTATGCCGGGATAGGCTCCGGCCCACCGCAACCCTCTACAAGATTCAGTGGTTTCTGACAATGGATGGAATAATAAACATTTATCGTAAAATATACAAGGTTTTACCTTTTCTGGCAATGAGAGAAGTGTTAAGATCTTAAAACACCAAATGGACACCTTTTCGCAAAGGTTCTAGTTTGCAAGCAGCCACACATGCTCGTGGCAAAAACACGCAAACAAATGCTATGATAATATACGCATTGTCCTTCAAACTGATTGGCCCAACACTTGAGACAGCTTTTTCGTTAGAGCCTAGTCTCAGTGTTTAGCCAAGCGTTGCCAGAAGGCAAGCAGTTTTGGACAACAGCTAATAATAATAATAATAATTTTTCATTTAAAACGCACACATTCATTCACTGTCGAAGGTACCCATTCGACGAGAGAACGACTTAGAGGCGCGAGGAAAGCGCAGAGGTGGAGGAGGCAGCCAGGCGGTTTTGCCGGCGCCATAATGCCACACACTGCTTCCTAAATATTATGTTATCGGCCAAATAATTAATGAGTGTTTTTGTTTTAAGTTGAGGGAGGAAACCGGAGAACCCGGAGGAAACCCACGCAACTAGACCCGATCTATCCTCTACGGGCGGGTGCGTGGGTGCGTGCGTGCGGTCGTCACCAGATGGTGTGAGTCTTGATCCAGATGCCGGCGCGGCCCAGCGGGTTGCTCTCCTCGTCGGTGCTCTCGCGCTCCTCCTCGCTGGGCAGCCCGAACTGCCGGATGGCCTGGTACACCGTCATGTTGTACGGCAGCGGGTGCTCGCCCATGTAGAACACCAGCCGGTGCCGCACGCTGCCCGCGCTCAGGAACTGCGCCGCCTGGGCACGCAAGCGCGGGTTAGATAGTTAGATTAATGTTTATTATTACAGCTGAAAAAAACCCCGTGAGCTTGCAAGCTCTTTATGGAACTCCTGGAACACAACAAACATGCGAATTGCTGACAAAAAGACAAGTTATATCCCGCGCCTCCTTATAGTGAAGAGTATTAGGGTGGCTTAAGCACGGGGAGGCACACGGGGAGGCACACGGGGAGGCACACGGAAAGCCACGAGGGCACACGGGAAGACACAGACGCAGTGAAACACAGGGAGACACGGGGAGCCAAGGGCAGTTGTACAGCAGTTCAGAGAATTAAGGAGAGCCACAGGGAAAGCGAACAGAGAGGCGCGTGAAGGCGCAAAGATGTAGAAGCTATTTGAGGAGATCTTGGAAGTAGTTCTGCGATATCCTCGCATGCATTCTGTTCTCCAACACGGGACAATGCTGGACTGCTGCTCCGCGTCAAGAGGCCGGCAATGCGATCGATAGAGAGAAAACCGCGTGACGAGGGGCAGGCGGCCTCACCAGAGACTCGTCCACCTCGTCGTCCGACGCGTCCTCGTCGCTGTCGTCGTCCTCGTCGCGAATGCGTCCGTACCCTGCGAGCGCAGGCGCACGGGATCAGCGCTTTGTGACCCTCGGTGAAAGGCGCTATATAAAATGCTATTATTATTATCACGGGAGTCACGAGCCCTTAGCTTTGCTGTATGTACACTCGCATCACTGTTCTCGCCACACCTACTCGTTAAATACACACACACATGCGTACACAACACGCGTGTACATAATATCCACCACCGAGTCACGGTCGTCACCCCAGCGCCTCTGTCAGGCACTTTGAGGCCACCTAGCGTCTCTGCGGCCCCACTGACAGCTCACGGGACAGACCCAGGTGCCGTGGGCAAATGCACAACCTGTGCTCCCCACTGTACCAACTGTATTTTCGCCACCCGGCGCTCCGCTCGTTGTTGCAAGCGTCGCTCCTCCACGCTCCGCTGTTGCTGGCTGCCTCTAACTGCCCAGTGGCGCCCTTCCTGCGTACGCCGACACGCGCGTACACACCTCTGACCACGAGGTATCTCTCGATGGCCTGAACCAACGCGAGGGGGTCGATCTTCACGGCCCCCCCCTTCCACTGCTTCACGGTGGAGCAGTCCGGGTGTCGGATCAGCTGACACTTGAGCTGGTGCGTGTTGAAGAACTTGAGCGCTTGCGACCCCCTGCGCACACGCGTGTACGGAGAAACTCCGTGTGAGCCCAGCTACTGAAACAACACGTAGACCACAGAGAGAATGGGGCTGGGAACGGATCCCTATGGGACGCTGAACAGAGACGGGACAATGCTGCCTTCGCACGCACCTATACAGGCGCGCACACGCACACGAACGGTAGAATGCCCTGCGACCTCACCCAAAGGACGGAACAAGACTGAGACAATGTCCACCGCGGAGATGGAGCAAACCCATGCGCGCAAGCGTGAAGGCTAGCCGCATCGCACGGCCAGTGATGGATAGCGACGAAATCGGGAGCCCTTCATTGATCGTGGCGGCCGAGAGTAACGACCAACGCGGGAATCTCTGACGCGCACGCATCAGAGAGCGTTGCGTGCGGGTGTGCGCCCGTTCTCGCTCCGGGGCCACCACCTGCTGCCGGTGCCGTTGCCGCTGGGGAGGTCGTGAACCTTGACCGGAAACTGCTCGAGCTGGGAGAGGCACAGGTTCATCTTCTGCACGAGCGCCAGCAGCGGCGCCGTGTCCGGAGGATCCACGCCCCGACCCGGCCCCTCTTCGGGGGGCTACAGTGGAGGGGAGGGGGACGACACACACGTACGTCACATTCACATACAAAAACCAAAAAAAAAACAAAGATCCCCCGTATAGCCTTAACAAACTGTAGGGTCAAGTGCCGTTAGCAAGCAGATAAAAAAAACCCAAAAAATAATTGTTGCTGATTTTCCGTTCTCTGTTGTTGTTGACATGCCCTTCTCTCCGCAGCCTTGTGCAGCGCTTTGCGACCCTTGGGTGAAAGGCGCTCTATAAATGCTATTTATTACCCATCTCGGTGCTGTTTTGCACCCAATATTTATTGCACGTGACGTTGTTCTCCAAGCCTTGTTGTACAGCCTGCACTGGTTACACCGTGTTAGTGCGCTACGTTGGCGTTCAGAACCTCGGCCACGTACAGATGTGTTCGCGCCTCCGAGTCCTTCTCTCGTCGAATGAATATCTTCGACATTTAATTAATATGTGCGCGTTAAAAATGTAAAAATATTATTAGTATTACGTGAACGTAGCTTGCAGCTCGTTCACATCCTTTGCCGCCGAAACCGGGTCGCAATCGGCGAAACCGGGTCGCTATATCGGCGTGACCAGGCCCGTGTTGTAAAAGTGGGCCGCCGTTGCTTCGGGAGGGGGGGGGGCATCGTTACCGGGCAGCCCATAAAGACGTGCAGGAAGCGGCGGCTGCGGGCGTGGCGGCACTCGCCGGGCCCGCTCAGGTAGTGCAGCAGCTTGGAGACCGTGCCGCTGTGCTGGATCTCAAACGACGACACGTCCGAGTCCAGGACGATGCAGCGCATCTCCTGCAGGCAGTGCAGCCCCCCGTCCGGCTGCACGCGCACACAACAAAAGATACAATTTAATTTCAATTCAACTTGATTGTCAATTCTGCCATCTGTACAGGACATATAAGAGGATCGAAATGCCGTTTCTCTCAGACCCCGGTGTTGGCACATACATGGACTGGAACACAGCAACAAGGGTTTAAAAATACTATGATAAAGAACCCCCGTATAGCTTTAACAGACCGTAGGGTCAAGTATCGTAGCGAGCACCTATGAAGGCTGTGGTGGGTGCCCGGCACCACACCCGGCCGGCTTTGTCTCCATAGTGGCGACGTTTACATACCGCACTAGGTACTCATTTGAGGCCGCGTCGACCTAGGGGAGGCTCTGGACCGGTTCAGAAAATCGTCACCGGTATTGGCCGGGAGCGGAATTCGTACTCGGGTCGCCAGGTTTGTAGCCCAGCATAGTGCTAACCACTGAGCTACCGCGGGTCAGCGAGTAGGAGCGCGCACGTACGCACGGGTGTTAGCGGTGAAGCCGTGCGCACGCATTTAAGCTCATGACGGCGATGATAACGCTGACAAGTAATGTTCTGAGTGATCGTTGGTGATGGTGGTAGGATGGATGCCGTTGATGATAGCGGTAACATTGTTGTTGGCGGTGTTCGTCGCGGCGTTTGTAGCGACTGTGGTAGCGGCGGTGGAAGTGGTAGTGGTGACTGTGCCGGCGGTTGTGGCCGTGCCGGCGGTTGTGACGGTGGCCGTGAGCGGTGCCGCGGTTGCACCTGTGAGTTGAGGTTGTGCGCCGCGTGGCACAGGCGCTGCAGCACCCCGAGGGCCGGCGTGGTGCCGTCGCTCGGTGGGTCCGAGCTGAAGTAGCGCTGCAGGAAGCGGCCCGCCTGCTCCTTGATCCACGCGCGGATCTTATCCCTGGGCACACGCCGGGGGGAACACACACTTAACACACAGTGAACACACACTTAACATGCGGCACGCGCACACACACGGTGAACACAGTTGCGCGCTACACGCCGATGGTCACGTGGCGCTCGTGGTGTACGTGCGGCATACGCGGTGTGTGTGTTGGGCACGTGGCGTGTGCAAGCGCGCGCTGTGTGTCTTCTTCTATGCGATTCTTCGAAGCACGATAGTCAGCCTCTGGACATCGTTGTCTTTCAGCTCGGCCTCGAAGTGTTTGGTAGAATTCGCAGCCAATACCAAGTATTACCTGACAGGGATCGCGACGTGAACACTTCTACCTTGACCTCCGCGCTGTGTGTGATACACATCCGATTGGTGTGTGCGGTGTGTGTGCGCGCGGTGGGCACGTGGCGTGCGCGCGAGGTTACCCACCGGTTGGTGTGCGCCGCCTCCCTGTGCGCCCCCCCGCGCATGATGCCCGGCAGCCTGAGCCCCTCGGCCCCCACTCCGCCCGCCCCGCCGCCCTGGTTGGCCACCCCCAGCCCCGCGGGGGAGGGGGCGGCCACCCCGTGGAGGAGGTGCGAGGAGGAGGACGAGGTGGAGGAGGACGAGGGCACGGCGTGAGCATGCGACGAGGACGACGACGACGAGGCCGACGACTGGGCCGCGTGACCCGCCGAGCGGCCCCAGCGGCTCGGGTTCAGGCTCCCGAAGAACGACTTGGGAGACGTCGAGGCAGTCGGGCTCTTGGCTGCGGTGGGGGGGGGTCAACGGGGAAGAGGTCATCGGAAAGGTCATCGGTGGGGGGGGGGATACGGGGCGAGCGGGAGAGCAGGGCGGCGGAGAGGGAGATTGGGCGAGCCGAGTGGGTTAGTGAGCGAGCGGGGGCGTGGTGGTTACCCGAGGCGTCCCTCTGCCCCTCCTCCCGCGTGGGCGAGTACTTGGTTCTCCGCGTCGTTCTCTTGGGCAAACGCTTGCGCTTCAGCACGTCGCTCAGCCGCCTGCACGGGACGCATACGGCGCCGCGGGTCAGCGAGGGATCGGGCCGGCGGTTCGGCCAACGGGCGAGCAGCCGAGCGATCCGGCGAGCGCGAGGGCCGATAATCCGGCGAGCAATTCCAAGACCAGACCGTTCTGACAAACGAGCGATTTAACGAGCCCGCAACTCAACGAGTCGTTCGCAGAGCTGGAAAACAATTCAACGGACACAGGGGCGCGCGATTCCGAACACTTAAAAAAAACACTCATTAATTATTTGGCCAATAACATAATCATATATAAAAAGCAGTGTGGCAATATGGCGCCGGCAACACCACCTGCCTGCCTCCTCCGCTTCTCTGCGCTTTCCTCGCGCCTGAGTCGTTCTCTCGTCGAATGAGTACCTTCGACAGTGGAGGTACTCTCATTCGACAGTGAATTAAAATTGATCCCGGGCGACGCGGCGAAAACGCGCTCACCCCTGCGTGGCGTAGTCGAGCGAGTCGTCGGTGCTCGTCGTCTGGAAGCTGGGCGTGTGCGTGTCGGACGAGGGGCTGGGCGTGCCGGCCGATGCGCACGCCGAGATGGGGGACGGCGTGTGACCCCCGCCGACCGTCGAGGCGTGGGGGGCACCCAGGCCCAGCCCAACGCCGATCGCGAGGTTGCCCGCGTCCTTCTGCGGGCTCGCCAGCGCCGAGTCCGACTCCGACAGCGTCTTCACCTGGTGCATCACGCCTGGGCGCGGAGGCGAGGGCGGACGCGTGTTGGCAACGAGTGGGACGGCGGTGGAACTTACTTAGGTGAAGAGCGATCGATTTAAATCGATCCCCGAGATGGCCAGGACGGAGCAGAGATCGGGCACCACTGAGACACCGGGCTTTATGACGATTGTTACGAAATAAAACACCCCCCCATTAATTTTGGTTATTCACTTAAATTCGCCTAAATTCCAGAATAGAGAATTAAAATAATCGATTATGACTATCACGCCTCACATCCAGCTCTCTGTAACAGGGCTGTTAGGAACCGTGCGGCATAACCAGAAACAGATTCGTGGTCTCATGTCTCGACACCGTTAGCTCAACCGTCAACAGGCTTTGGCGAACGAAACTAAACGTGGAAACACAACACTGCAGGGGGACAGACTGTCGACTCTCCCCAACGGCCATCGGCATTGGGGCAGTGGCTACGGGCCTCCCTCACCTTCCCTCCTGAAGTAAATGTGGAAAATGTCTGGCAGCTTCTGCATGAGGATCTCGGCCATCTGCAGAGCGCCCACCACCACCTTCAGGTCCTGGCTGGACAGCATTGACGCGATGTGGCTGCTCGCGACACCACGACACGTGGGATTAGACACGGAGAGGACGCAAAGAGGTACAACGTGACGTGACCAGACGGGGCTGAGGGGTGCACGACTAGGCACAAGACACACAGCGACGTGATTAGACAACGTAACCATCACAGCTACTAATATCACCGCCAACACCTCTCCCACCGCCATCTCAACCCGCCAGCTCAACCTCCGCTCCCAACACCACCGTTACAGTGTATTCGAAGCAGCCTTAATCATTAAAATTTTTGTTGCTTTGGTTATAATTCGTGGTTTTTTTTTCTGTCGTTGTGCAAGCGATTTGTGACCCTCGGGTGAAAGGCGTTCTATAAAATGCTATTATTATTACAAAGTCATCTCCCATTATCACCAACTCTCCCGTCAAAACTATGACCCCCACCCACCATATGGCATTTTAATAGTCTTTTGGGGCAAGTGCTGTTAGCACGCACCTACGAAGGTCAGCACGCCTCACGAGGGGGTGGGCAGCTAGTACCGAGTCCGACCGCCTTTGTCTACCTAGCAGAGATGTTTTACACACCGTATCGGGCCCTCTTTTCAGGATGATTCAACCTCGGGTAAGCCAAGGACCGGTTGAGATAAACATCTCTGGTGTTGGCCGTCAGCGGGAAATCAAACTCGGGCCGCCGGGTTCTTGGCTCTGTGCACAAACCGCTCCACCACCGCTCCTTCTGTACCACCTCCACCAAAACCACCACCACGACGCTCTCCCAGCGGCACCGCACGCCGCTCCACACGCTCACCTGGACACGGCCTGGTTCTTCAGCACGTCGACGAGGAGCTCGGCCTCGGCGAAATAGACGATGCGGAGGATGGCGCGCAGGCACTTGTGTCGCACGGCGGGCCCGGCCGACGAGCTGTAGGCCTCGTACAGCACACCAAACAGCGTGCGCACAAAGTTCTTGGCGAGCGCCGGCTCGGTGCGCATCAGCGCCGTGCGGGCGTCGTCCGTCGGGCGCGGCTCCCCTCCGCCCGCAGTGCTCTGTCGTGTCGCGCCTAGCCAGCCGGACGGAGGGAACCATGCGTTAATGACCGCAGTTCACCGCTGTTTCGCTGTCGGTTTGTCACCGTGAAAAAATTCCGCTCCACCAACGGGGGCGGGGCAACCGGCCGACCTGGGTCAAACTGGATGCCCGGAAATTTTAACCGGCAGCGAACAGAGCCCGTCGGAGAGCGCGGCTTACCGGGTGCGAGGGGGTTGGGTTTGCGCTGGATGGGACGCGCGGTGCCCGTGTCCTCGTTGATCTGCTGCATTAAGTTGAAGTCGATGGTGTAGACGCGGCCGAGCGTCGACAGGCTGATCTCGTCCTCGCCCGACACGTGGGCGGCCTGGGCAACCCGTGGCGGCGGACAGGAGCGGGCGAACACGGACATTCGACAATTAACAAAGACAAACCGATCAGCCTGACAACTAGAACGGGACGATCAAAAGATGATTTG
>JAZEWU010000044.1:1102307-1125000 GCA_036362915.1 Geotria australis | reverse complement strand
CGCAGAGGGCGCACAACACCAGTGCAAATGCACACCGACAGTGATAGACAAACATCTATTATAGTTATTATATGAACGCTGACATAACGTCCCATGCTGTGTGCGCACGTGTGTCTATGCCCTCCCGTCGAATCCCCGTCATATGTCCCGCCACATGTTGCGTGCCTCGTGTTCGTAGTTAGGCGATGCCGTCTTGTACCATACGGCGTGTCCCGGCGTGCCCTGCAGTGGCCCATGTGCGGACCGTGTGTCTCCCGCGTGTCTCCCGTCTGGGTAACGCGTGGGTAACGGGTTGATCCTGTGCGGGTAACGTGTGAATGCCGTGGGAATCCTGTGCAAGTCCTGCGTGTCCCACACATGTCCCACGCTAGTTCCATCTGTCCTGTGTGTGTACCGTACGCCCTGTGCGACTCCCACGAACGTCCCACGGGAGTCCCGTGTGTCCTGCGTGTCCCATACGTGCCGTGCAAGTTGCCGCGGTACCTAGTGCTAGCACACGAGCCCGTGGTTTTGAGGCGAGTGCTCCTCCGTAGCCCGGGGAGCTCCAATGGAGGGGACTCGCTCCTCTTCTTACTGCTGCCCTTACGCAGACCTGCACGCACACGCACGCGCCGGGGTTCATAACGGTCACAGACGCCGGAGTTGCTTAGCTTGAGCCATGGGCCTGGGTCTTACTCTTGTCTCAGTGGATCAGAGTGGCCAGGTCAAGGACACTACGCCAGGGGTGGAGCTGGGGATTGGTTGGAGTAATTGGTGGAATTCATGTGAGGTGGCATAGCGGGGGTGGGGTGGAACGAAGGAACCGAGATGAGGGGTGGAACTGGGGGTCCAGCAGTGCTGGAAAGGGGGAAGGGACAGGGCCAGGATAAAGGCTAGGCAATAATAATAATAATAGTCAATTCTAAGCGTCTCTCACAGGAGGGTGGCAAGTCGCTGGCGAGCGGCAGTCGGAGTTTAAGGCAGCGCTGCGGTATGCGTGGGGCAGAGTGGACCAGGGCTAGTGTAAGGACTGTGGGCAGGTTTGTGGGAGGGTGTGTGGGAGTGCAGAGGAGGTTCGTGAAGGATGCTACTGGGCAGTTGGAGGCAGTCGCCTTCCAACAAATACAGAGGACGGAGGAGCGACGCTCACAACGGCGAGCGGAGCGCCGGGCGGGCTAAAACTCAGCAATCTGGCACGGTAGGGAGCAACGGCGATGCCCCAGCCAGCGGGCCTTCGACACTCTGCATGGCCTCAAAGCGCACCTGGCCTGGCACAGGCACTGTGGTGACGTCACCGCCACTTAGCGGCAAACGGCGGTTGTTGTTGTTGGGGCTGGAGCTAGCTATGGGGGCGCGGCTGTGGGAGGGACTAAGAATTTGGGGAAGGGGAGCTCACTGGCGAGCTTCGCCTGCAGCCCGGAGGGTCCGGCCCTCGTCTCCCTGGCGCCCGTCGCCACGGAAACGCCGGGTGGCGCCGAGAGCGAGAGGGCAAACGCCGCGGCAGCAGCGGCCGCCGACGTCGATGACGACGACGACGCAACGGCCAGCCCCTGCGCGCGGGAAACGAGGGGAGAGCGGGGGGAGATGAGGTGAGAGGAGAGGCGAGCGGGGGGAGAGGCGAGGAGACGAGGGGAGAGCAAGGGAGAGGAGGGGAGAGGCAATACGTTCTGCTTGGCTCTTCCTACGGCATCTGGAAAATTACTGCCTCTGCTGCTGATGATCGCCTATAACCACCTCGACATGAAGTCATAATCGTAATGATAACCGAAAATGTCAGTATTAATGTCATAATCATCATCATCATCTTCAGGGAAGACCTAGGGCGAGAGCACCCAAGATCGTCGAAAGTGCTCGCCAGCTACCTCCGACACGGCCATTACGAACCTCCTCAGAAAACCTGCACGCGCTCACCTGGCCAAGCTACCACCGGGCCATTCTCGCTTCCTCCGGACTCCACAGGCCCACCGGGGTCAGGGGCTTTAGTCCGGGGTCAGGTTAAGGATACATCTTAGGGGACGCTGGCAGATTTTTGCCGCTCTTAAGATTGCCAGTTTCACGACTTTTCAGTATATTCGAAGCAGCCTTAATCATTTATTTTTTGTTGCTTTGGTTTTTATCGGTTGTTTTTTTTTCTTTCGTTGTTGACATGCCGTTCTCTTTGCGGCCCTTGTGAATGGCACTACATAAAATGCTATTATTATTATTATCAGAGGTCACGTACCTGCGGGGCGGCGCCGAGTGATGACGACGACGACGCAGCCGCCGCTGACGACGACGAAGCTGCGACGGTGGTGGCCGTGGACGACGCGGCGAGCGACGCGGTGCTGGTGGTAGCCGCCGCCACAGACGACGAGGAGGAGGGAGGCTGTCCCGGAGGAGGCGGAGGTCCCTGAGCCGAGCTCAAGCGCTTCGGCAAGTTCACGTTGAGGCCGAGCTTCGGGGACACGGCGGCCGCTGACGACGACGACGATGACGACGACGATGATGACGACGACGAAGACGACGACGAAGAAGAGGACGAAGACGACGAAGAGGAGGAGGAAGAGGTGGCCGAGGCTGTCACGTCTGCTGCCTTGGCGTTGCCGTGAGCCGACGGCTCCGTGGCGATCGCGGCGGCCGCCGCTGCTGCCGCCACTGACGATGCGAGCAGCGAAGACGGCGGCGCTGTCGGTGCCAACGAGGAAGCTGCGACGAGGTGGGCGGCAGCGCCGGGCTTGGCCCGACGGTGGCTGGAGGTCGCGCGGGATGTACCGCGACCTTTGGCCTGGTGCTCCTTGGCCTGAGGAAGGTAGAGTGGAAGGGCCGAGGTCCAGGTCATTAATGCGCACTCGACCGTGCCGGAAATTGTGACCGGCAAACCGTAAAGTGTAACCGTATTGTAGTCTTTTGCCTGATGATGCGTCCGATTGAAGGAGGGAAAGCTTCGAGAAGGAGAGAGAGGAGGAAATCTCGCCAAGGCTGTCGCGAAAAGAGCAGCTCTTGAGATATAGAAAGATTATTATTACAGCAGAAAAATACCCAGTGAGCTTGCAAGCTCTTTACGGGGCTCCTGAATTAACACAACAAACATGTTGTGTTGCAATTTTCGTACGTTGAGCCGTGAAAAAAACCTACATCGGTACGTTGCAATGAATGTATTTGCACTGTGACGACCGCGAGGCTGTCAATACCTGCTTGAGTGCGCCTCCCTGGGTTGCCCCGGCCACGGACGACGATGGAGTGCCGGCTGTGGGCTCCGTCACAGGTTTAGTCACTGCCGCTGCCTCCTGCTGCTGCTGCTGAGCTGGCCTGGGCCGCGACGCCAGCTTGGAGCTTCCCACTCTAAGAGGAGCACGATGGAAGAACGCACACGCCGCTCGGTCACTCGCTCGCTCGATCGTTCAGCTGCACGCCCGTACATCTGCTCAGCCGCACGGTCGATCGTTTGTCCAAATAGCTCGGTCGTTCAATCACAAAGCCGCTCGAACGTTCAGTCTCAGTAATTCAGTCATTTGGTCAACAATTTGTTTACTTTCACAGTTTTACTGACTGCACAACTGCGAAATACCCATCATTCCAACTACTTGCAATAGGCAATCATATAAGGCCGAGTCGCTCCTACAGAAGGCCCAGAACAGGTTCAGAAATCATTAGGCAATGATGTTATCATCTGGGGCCGGAAATCAAACTAAGGTCGCCTGGTTTGTAGTGCAGTGGGCCAACCTGTACATCATTGCAAAGCTTAAAGAAGCCCTACGTAGGTGCCGGCGAGCACTTACGTAGGCCAGCACAGCACAAGAGCGGGTGGGTTGCCAGCACCACACCCGGCCATCGCCGCTCCCACAAATACACACACACAGACGCATGCTGACACACGCCCGCACCGGCTAACGGTTTTGCTCCCCTCCACTGGCTCCTCTTCCTTCCGCTTCTTCGGACGACTTGTCCTGACCTTTGGCTCCTCAACCCCAGGTCTGCGCAGTTCAAAATGTGACAAGGGCAAGTGCCGTCAGGCAACATTCGCCTGTCGTCAGCGACCCGATCGAGCGTAGCGGTACCGACAAGACGGTTCAATGCAAATTTTGCCTGGCGGTGAGGGGTGGGTGGGGGTGTGTACGCACCTCTTGGGGCCCTTGCTTTGCGCCTGCCCTTGATTGGCTCCCCGGCCTCTGCCCCGCCCCGCCCCTCCCTGCCCCCGCTGCCCTCCCCTGCTGCCCCCTCCCCTGTCCTGGCTGCCTTTCCTGAGGAGGGCAGAAAAGGTCACAGGGTCACTGACGAGACAACAATATCAATAATGATAATAGGGGGTTAGGCACGCGCGTATCGTCACGTTAGGCATCGACTCAAATCGATGGCTAAGAGACGGAGTTAACGAGACCCGACAGACTAAGACTTGACTAAAACTACCCGGGTCACAGATCAAGACCACGAAGTAACATCAGGATTGCTCAGCCGTACGCCGAAATTAAACACATCCGCGACCATCCTTGTTTGTTATCTCGCAGGAGTCCCGTCAAGAGCTTGCAAGCTCACTGGGTATTTTATTGCTGTAATAATAAACATCTATCTGTCTATCTATCCTTAAACCCACCGACGAGGAGCTTACTTTTTACGTGACCTAACTCATAAAAAAAAATAGCTATACTACGGAGGGAGCTTCAATCGGTCGGAATTTGACCGACAAACCGGCGCGTGGAAACAACATCTTTAGCGGGTGGCGGAGCGGTTAACGAGTGAGGATTTTGTCAAAGACCTGACTCCCGCACTGTTAAGAGCCCTGAGAACAAAACGCGGAGCGCCCACTCACCCGGCCGCCGCTGGTGCCGCCGCCGCCGCCGCCGCCGCCGCCCCCCCCGCCGCCACGGGCCTCGAATCGCCGGCCTGGCTCGCGGCTCCGTCAGACGCTGCCGCCTCTCTTCCTCCGCTTTCTCCTTCGCCGGGCGCCGCCGCCAATGATGACGACGACGATGCAGAGGAGGACGAGGTAGCCGACGCTCCCGGGGCGTTCCAAGCCGCGCTCGTCCCGCCCTTCGCGGACCTAACGGTCGCGACGGCGACAAGAGGTTCAACTCCGGTCGAGGGCCGGACCCCGCTTTGTCATCGTCGTTCTCGCGGCCGCCATCAACGCCGTCGCCGTCGTTAGTAGTATCGGAATCATTATTATAACCGTATTTTTGGGGTTAATGAAAACAGAACCGAAAATTTGGGAAGTTACAGTGAATTAGGCTGGTAAACACCATATATTAACCACAGAATTTAAACCGCACTTGCATTATGAAGTCTCGCAGTACCGTCGCGTGCCGCGTCAGCGAGTGGGCGGCGTTAATATTAATATTAACGGGAGTCGTGTGCGTATGACACTACGCGTGTGGGCGTATGAATCGGCGGATACAAATGTGAGCATCCAGATGTAAATTTGTGCAAACGACTGTGTTCAGGCGATCGCGTGTGCACGCGCGTGCGATTGCGCGAATGCGAATCGGTGTGTGCACGCAACTGTGTGATCGTGTGTCCACGTGTGAGTTACTGGGTCCACGTGTGACAGTTGGGTGTGTGACTATATACATGCTCACGATTGTGTGGGTACAATGCGCCGTGCCACCAACCCAACGACCCGAGTTCGAATCCAGTTCACGGCTGAACCGCCCCCGAGCTTCCCCTAGGTCGACTCGGCTTCAAACAAGTACTATTCGAGGTATAAACATCGCCACTGGGGAGACAAAGGCGGCCGGGTGTCGCGTTGGCAATTCACCCCCCTCATGTGCCGTTCTGTCCTTCATAGGTGCTACTCACTAACAGCACTTGCCCCAACAGTCTGCTAAGCCTACACGGGGGGGGTTGTGTGTGTGTGCGACCGTGCCGCGTATCGACGCGCCGGCTCGTGTGTGGAGTCTCTCACGTCCGTGGCTTGGTGTGTCGCGCGACGGGCGACCGCGAAGCTCTGCGTTTAGGAGCCTCCCCCTTCGACCTGGACACGGAAAACACACGCGCGTACGGAGCAACCGTTAGCGCCGGCGTTAGCGCGACAACCGCCACTCGCGCTAATAAACAACAACGCAAAATCCTTCATCTGCCTTAGGCCGGACTATCCGATGCACCGCTGCCCCATCTGTGCTGTACATGTGTGCGTGTGTGCCAAGCGGCTAAAACTCAGCGATCTGGCACGGTAGGGAGCGGAGACAGCGCCCCAGCCAGTCAGCCCGTGTCACCTAGATCTGTCCCGTGACCTCCTGCCAGCGAGCCTTCGACACTATGCGAGGCCTCAAAGTGCACCTGGCCTAGCACGGACGCTGTGGTGACGTCACCGCCACTTAGTGGCGAACAGCGGTTGTTGTTGTTGTGCGTGCGCTGACCAGTAGGTGCTTGCGTCCGTGTGGGAAGCCCGGACCCCGGCGTTGCTGCGTGTTGTGCGGCGTAGCGTGGACCCCCCTGGATGGTGGTTAGGCTGGTCGGACATTGGCACCTTTCAGCTGAAGGGACATACCCTCTCTAGACACTACCATTCACTGCGTGGGGGGGAGGAGGGGGGGGGGGTCAGCAGATTCAAGGGATGGGAAAGACACACAGAGCATTCAGATTAGTTAACGAAGACAAAGATCCCACGTATAGCCTTAAGAGACCGAAGGGTCAAGTGCTGTTAGCAAGCACCTATGAAGGGAAAAACACCACAGGAGGGGGTGGGTGGCCAGCAACACGCACGCAAGGTGTGCCTTAATATAGGCGTATATACACACACACACAAGATGGTGAACCCGGCGCACCGAGTTGAATTCCCGGCCACGGCTAACATCAGTGGCGAGTCAAAGTTGAAATAATTCTGGGTTCATATTGCGAGAGAATAGCATCGGGAAGTATGGTCAAACACCACCCATTGACCGCCACGGCATGTACAGGCCTTCATCCAGCAGTGGATCGATAAGCGGACTACACAAGGCGAGAATACACAGGGACAAAAAACACACACACATAGACAGGCTAACACGCACACCACTAACACACGCGCTCCCTCTAACAAAGACCACTAACAAATACACAAGCCAATATACACACACACACACACGAGCTCACATGCACACAATGCAGACTCAACGCTGCTGACCGTAGCCCCACCGTCAATCCTGGGTCACCCTAGCCCGCTGAAAGATGGGGGGGCCTGGCCTTGAAAAATAGCGCAATACGGACAACGGATGATGATGATGACGATGGTGGCGACCGTGGAGATGAACATCACAACGACGATCACCACGAAGACTGAGAATCGTGACAACGATCACGAAAATTACGACAATGGCCATGACGATAGTGATGATGACGATTGTGGCAATGATGACGATGACAATGATAATAATAATAATAATTCAATTTATATAGCGCCTTTCACCCGAGGGTCACAAAGCGCTGCACAAGGGCCGCGAAGAGGACGGCATGTCAACAACTAAAGACAAAACAATAAAAACCAAAGCAACAGAAAATAAATGATTAAGGCTACTTTGAATATACTAAAAGGTTGTGAAACTGGCAATCTTAAGAGCGGCAACATTCTGCCAGCGTCCCCTAAGATGGCCATCACTTCCTTGAAGACAAACACGGAGGGAGACAGGGAGGAAGGGTGAGCAACAGGGAGAGACACAGGGACACAGAGACGGGAAGACAGAGAGACAGACACGAGGGGGAAACAACGCCAATCCAAATAAAACAATCAACATTGAAGCACACGCATGAAGCACACGCATGAAGCACACGCAACAGCAAAATAAAACGCAGGCACCCACAACCACAAAACACAACTTCCATACGCGACACCACGAGGCGAGTTTAGGCAAGGCAGGACTAGGCCAGGAGAAGGCCGCGCAAAACAGACAACAAAAAACAAGCAATAAGAGCATGGCAGACAACAAAACAAACACCAAAGTTACACAGAAACAAACCACCAACCAAAGAGAAAAGAAACAGATGAAAAGTGACAAATGTAAACCAAATTAAAGCTAAATAAATACGTAAAACACAGGTAGCGGCAGCCCGCGCGCCCCCGCTGGGCGCGCGGGCTTTTTTGATGCCCGATGATAGTAATGGTGATGAGGGCCATCCGTTTGTGGGAGTCGGTCGGGGGGGTGGGGACAGAAGGCAGGCAATGGGGGGGGTGGATGGAGGGGAGGGGATGAGAAGGAGGAGGGTGGGGGGTGGTTGCTCACCCAGCCTCCGTCTGGAGAAACACGCAAGGGATGGCCTCCATTACAGATCCCGAGTTACAGACAGGCCAGCCAATAACCACAGTCAACCACGAGACACCCACAGTCAACCACGCGACACCCACAGTCAACCAAGCGACACAACACCCACAGTCAACCAAGCGACACAACACCCACACAAATCGTCCAAACAACACGATCATAACACAACTACCACAAACCACATAAGGGCAACTTGAGCACAGCCCAGCCAGGCACGACAGTCGAGAAAACAAACACAGGAGAGGGGGGCATAGTGGTGCAGTGCGTAGCGCTGCTCCCGCCTCACGGCTAGAAGGTTCGGAGTTCGATTCCCGGCTCGGGGAACTGTGTGTGTGGAGTTTGCATGCTCTCCCCGTATCCGCGCAGGTTTTCGCCGGGTACTCCGGTTTCCTCCCACAGCCCAAAGACAAACTGCCTAGGTTAACTACCCTGGCTAATATTGCCCCCGGTGCCCTGAGATGTTATATCCTGCTTATCCCACCTGGCTGGATAACTGTTAATAGCGCTACATAGCTCAACGGTTCCTTCAAGCTTAGATGCAAACTCACTGACTGGTTGCAACACGAAACTAAAGAGAATGTCCCTTTCTTAGGGTATTTCGGGGACTCTTTTTAGGAAAGTTGATGGAATTTTCCTCACTTAAGTTTCCACTCCAAATCAGCGTAAACTACAGGAATTCACCGCTAGGGGTTCCGTGATGGACACACAAAGGCTAGCCGACAGCCACAACAACAACTCAACCACACTACAACTACTTTAACACCAACCACACAACAGCCTGAACTGTCAAACTACTACAATGCAACCAACACCACAACCCAGCTACACAACACAGTCCCAACCACAATTCAGCCACGGAACCAAAATACGAGAACAACTTATCCACACAACAACCAAAAAGAAAGCCACACAATAACCGCAAAAAATAAACGCAACAACCACAAGACATCCACACAACCATAACACAGCCATATGAACAGAACACAACCACAAAGCCACACAACCATAACACAACTGCAGCACAACCAAAACAACAGCAGAGGCACACCACAACCACACTACCACCTAAAACCACAGCCACATCACTGCTACAACACAGCACCACAATAAAACCACAGTGACAGCCACAAACCACATAGCGACAACTGCATAACAACCACAGCAACTACCACAAATACAACCGCACAATAAGTATAGCAGTACCACACAAAACCGAGGTGACTAAGTCTGTGTTTACGAACTCTGTGTAATTGTGATGTTTGGTTTGGATGACAGTGAGTTCAAGACAGCCAGTGTGAAATCCGCACACTCATAATACACACACACACAAAGATCCCCCGTATAGGTTATCATACTCTTGGGGCAGGTGCTATTAGCGAGCACCTATTATGGTCAGCATGGCAAACCAAGGGGTGAATGGCCAGCCATCACATCCGACCGCCTTTGACTCCCCAGAGCTGATATTTACACACGGCCGCAGGTACTCATTAAAGGCTGAGTCGATCTACGGGAGGGGCTTAAGCCTTTGTGACCCTCGGGTGAAAGGCGCTATATAAATGCTATTATTATTATTACATACAGTACACGATATGCACTAACTGCATCACAACAATATCATACATCACACGCTACAGTACACATTACACACATCACTAGTGACTCATAACACTCACACACACCACAAACACAACACTTACACGTTGCAGACATCAGTGTCACGTCATATACATATACACTCATCACATACTGTACTCTGATCTCATACACTCATCACACACAATAAAACTGCAAAGAACTGTGTAAAGAAATGAGAAACTGTCATATAACCATCACGCTTCCAAGAATCGAAAAGAAGAATCACACACACACACTTTGATCATACACTGATCGCATACACACGCGTACGATCATCACACACTGTGACACACTGACACACAACAACATCAGCCTTTCGCCACTAAGTGGCGGTGACGTCACCACGTCGCCTGTGCCGGGCCATATGCACCTTGAGGCCACGTGAAGTGTCGAAGGCTCGTCGACAGGAGGCCACGGGACAGACCCAGGTGTCACTTGCTGCCTGACCGAGATGTGATCACACACACACACACTGTAGCTCTCTCTCTCACAGTTTGTTGCACAGACACACACACAATGTGATGCCACACAACACTCGCACACATCACATTCACACTGATCACCTACAAGCATATCACACACTTAACATAACTCATCACACACGTAACACTGATCACACACGCAATCGGGGCCCCGCGGGCGCCGCCACCCCACCCAGTCGCACGGCGCCCCGCACCCAGACTCACTCGGCCCCAACCTCTCCCTCCTACCCGTCCGCCCTCCCTCACTCCCTCACCAACCAACCACCACACACCAACCCCGTCACAATCAACAACACCACAACTCCTCACGCACAACCGCCAAGGCGCCTCAACCTGGTTCAACTCCTGGTCACAACCCTGACCCAACCACCGCCGCCATTTGAGGGTTCTCATGGCCGCTAGAGACAGCCTCCCTTCTTCTCTCGATGTCGCTACCGCTGCCATAGCCGCAGCCGGGTGTCGAACCCCAAGACTTCAAGATGTGGGGGCCGACGACAGCAGTGACAAGGGGTCATATAGTTGTTGGTTAGAGACCCGCTTACATGTTTGGTTGTGTCGCTGTCGCCCGGGCCTAACTCGTGTGTACACCCGTAATACAGTATACTGGTTACCAAATACCACTCTTTCAAAGAGTGCTGAGGCAAGTGCTGTCAGCGAGCAACCTATTAAGTAAGGGTAACATGGCACACGAGGGGGTTGGGTGGCCAGCACGACGCTCGGCCGCCTTTGTCTACCCCAGTGCTTACAGCTGATACAGCACACCAAGTGCTCTTTTGAGGTACAATCGACCTGTGGTGAGGCCCAGGAGAGGGTTCAAATACAGTATTCGTCACTGATGATTGCCGGCAGCAGGAATTGAACTCGGGTCGCAGGGTTCATCATGTTGTAGTGTAATAACCACTACATCATATTGTACATGTGCAATAGAGGAATATACAACATGTACACACGGGTAACTGCAGTGTATACCATATACATATGTAATGTACCAATGTGTATACATGTAATTACGTACGTATAATATATGTACCGTTAGCGAGCACATATGAAGGCCGACACGGCACACGAAGGGGTGGGTGGCCAGCAGCACGCCCGGCCGCCTTTGTCTTCCTAGTGGCAATGTTTGCACACCAGACTAGGTACTCGTTTCAGGCCGAGCCGACCTAGGGGAGGCCCAGCCGACCTAGGGGAGGCCCAGGACCGGTTCAGAAAAACGTCACTGGTGTTGGCCGTGAGCGGAAATCGAACTCAGGTGGCCAGCTTTGTAGCACAGCACGCTAACCACTGAGCAACCTATAAAGTGTACATCTTTACATACAAAGATATACAGGCATCTACTCCCTACAAAGACAAAGATCCCCCGTATAGCCTTTACAGACTGTTGGGGCAAGTGCCGTTAGCGAGCACCTATGAAGGTCGACACGGCACACAAGGGGGTGGGTGACCAACACCACGCCCGGCCGCCTTTGTCTCCCTAGTGGCGATGTTTACACACCCCACTAGGTCCTCATTTGAGGCTGAGTCGACCTAGGGGAGGCCCAGGACCGGTTTCAGAAAATCGTCACTGGTGTTGGCCGTGAGCGGGATTCGAACTCGGGTCGCCAGATTCGTAGCCCAGTGCGCTAACCACTGGGCTACCGCTCCTACTCCCTACAGCAGAGTACATACATACACCCTGCGTATAAGAACACCTACATGGACGCGTCATGTCCACATAATTACACAAACGCACACCTACCTATTTGACAAATACACACAGGGACACAGATGGATAGAGACAAACTTACTAACCAAGTTTAGTTACATATAAATAATTATACACAGACAGTACAATAGATACGCACCAATTTACAGTATTGTACGTAATACACAAAATATATACGACACACAAGGAAATATACGTTGTATATAAACATTAACTTATTTACATAATGCACATTCACACACACACAAGAATATACAAGAAACAATCGTACCTGTAAATACAATGGTTGGCTGGAAATATCCGTACATACGCGCACAAACGTTTCTACAAGCACCCACAACTCCACATAGAAATGCATTACACCACCAGCTATCTATACACAATCTGTAAGTGTATATACGTACAACTTGCGTACATACAACACGCATACCAAAGATCCCCCGTATAGCCTTCAGAGACTTGACACGCATACCACAGGGGCATGTACAGACAGGCCCTTATGTCAATCCACTGCTGGATGAGAAACTCCCCATGTGTTGAGGGTCGTGGGGGATATATCACCATATTTCACCACGTTGGTCAGTGCGGGTAGATGAAGATACAACAGCACATAGATGAACCCTGTGTTTTTCTGCTCAATCGAGCAATAAGGCGAAATTGTCGTTCAGCACCTACCTGGTTTTAGCCCGATAGGGCCAGTGGGAGAAATGCCACTTTCTCTATGGAGGGAGGCTAGTCTCTCCATTGGACAGCCACTGTAGATTTCCCAATAACGTTGAACTCGTTTTATCGATCCTGAAGGGATAATGGGCTGAGACAACCAGGCCCTAATACTGGATTTGAACTTGCACTATTGACGACAAAGCTGGCCGGTTTAACGATACATACACAGCAATAATATTAAAAATCAGTACTGTACTGTCGGCATAGAAAACCACCCACACGCAACAAAAATAAACTACGTTCGAAACTAAGTGGCTGTAACGTCACCACGGCGCCAGTGCCAGGCAACGTGCACCTTGAGGCCACAGTGTGTCGACGGTTCGATGACAGGTTGGTCATGGGACAAACCCAGGTGCCACGGGCTGTCAGACTCATCACTGGCTGACCCATAAACACACACGTTGACCCACACAAGCGTACTGTATATACATAGTTGGTATCTGACCTTTATGTATGAAGACGCCCCGTGTAGCCTTACGGGCTGTGGAGGCACGCGCTGTTTGCGAGCGCCTCTTAGCGGCAGAAACTTATCACGAGGGGGTGATGTGACAGAGAACCAAGTCCAGTTGCCTTTGTCTCCCCAAAGCTGATGGGTAAATATCCCGCAGGCTAAGTCGACCTAGAGGGAGGAGGCCTGGTACAGTGGTGTTGGCCATGGCCCGTTATCAAACTAGAGTCCGCGGGGCCACATGGTTAAATCACCAACTTGCACTGACCAGCGTGGTGAAGTATGGCTAAATATCCCCCTCTCCCCTGTAACGCGCTGGGAGTCGTTCACCCAGCAGTGGACTGAGCATGTGCAACAACACGTTCCTTCGTGTACTGCACACAGACAATGCTGTATAATTAACGCGTACTGTTGTACCAATGGGCACTCAGATAGTTATACAGTGTAGTCACGTATACGCCAAACAAAGTACACGGATATCTTTAGTTCCTCGTGGAATTATTTCACAAACAGCCGGGTGGTGCGGAGGTATTTTCCTGAGCTCTGCCCCGAAACAGCTCCGCTTAATATTAAGCGCTGCATAGACAGTATGCATATATACTGTATGGTACACAACACACACACACACATTTACACACAACACGTTTCAATGAACGTCTCAGTTTACAGAGTTTGAGTGCGTGTACACCTAGATTTGTACAGTTTACGTACACGGGTACAGATTCTGAACACAACTATGCGAGCGTTAAACGTCGGATACATTTTGTCTCCACCTGTACGTGTGGAGTATGTGTACACGAGAGCATACGATTAATTATTGAAGGATATCCCTGTTATCAAATTCATGTGTCGACTCTATTTCATATATGTGTACACGTGAGTGCAAACTGTACACGTATACGTGTACTCACCCATGTGCAATGTATTATTAATGACAGATCTTTGTCTTGGAGCGCTCTAACCTGGTTAATGTACAGCATTGAGCTAACAGTTTATCACATTGCACTCGTCAATACTGCAAGTGCTGTATGCACCTATTGTACAATTCTTTATTGTGCCTCCCCGCCTAGATCGACTTAGCATAAAATGAGTACTGTACCTGGTGTGATGCGTAAACGTCAGTACTGTACTGGGAAAACGAAAACAAGTGGCCACGGTGAAAACGACACCACCCCCTGCTGCGCCGTGTCGGTATTAATAGGCACTCGCTAACAAAACTTACACGAACAGTTGAATACGGCTAGACAGAGAACGTTTGTATCGTGTCTGGCAAACACATATGTCCACAGGAATAAACATGGGCGCCGATGACAATACACACAATGTATACGTGTGTGTATATCTATGCACCTATTGTAAATGCTCTCAGTTTCATTATTAATCACGTTAGTCCCAGTGGAAGCTGATGTATGTAAACACAAGTTTGTGTAAATACAGTACATACAAACATCTATATAGTACATGTGTACTGTATAGGTGTAGGGCCACCGAGGAAATGGAGCGATGAATCAAAGGTAGACCTATGCGCGGGTTCTACGTAGGGGTTCTACGTGGATTATTAACATCGTAGGGTCGTGAGGGAGGTGGGGCCCGTGGCTTGGGGAGGCCTTCATCTAGCAGTGGATTGATCATGGCCGGTGACGATGACGACGCAGTTCTATCTGTACAGTGTACCTGCTAATGTAGCCATGTTTATGATTTTTAGACTGAAACCCTTTGTCTGGTTATGGAAGTCGTGTGGCCATAAATTCAAGTATGCTTTTATGTACATAATACAATTTACACGAAAAGAACGACTCCCTTTTCGAAACACCTTGGTTCTGCTGGGCTTTAACGTGGTTATAAAATATGACGCGTGTAAGACTCGAGTGTATGTATGTATGTGTAAACACATGTAAATATACACTTTTACGTATCGACATGTAAATGTGGCATCTTTAAGGAATATCTTAATTTCGTTGGGCCTCATGTCGTTAGTAAACTAATGTACAAGAGCTGAAATGTTTTACATACGCATGTATACATGTTATGTGCACACATAAGTACAGGTACACTGTATGCATACCTCTATTGTAAATATTGTTTATTGCGAAATAGCTTTGTCTCATTCGCCTCTTACCTTGTTATAAAGGTCATGAATGTAGACTCGGGCCCGCGGTTGTACGTATGTATAGCTACGTACGATATGTGTGTGAATATACACACACACAAATAAGCAGACGTTTCAGGCTATGCCCCTTAACCAGGCTCGTCTGATTCCATCTGACAACGGCCGTTGCCTTCTACGTGGCGATAGGAAGGTTTAAGTAACACTACTCGAAATCACTACGAATCGCCCATTACTAGACATTAGACGATTGTTAACGCGACCATCTCGAGTGTTAACATCCGACAGGGCCCCGCAGTGCACCTACGTGTCCACCGAGAGCCCGTGCCAACGGCGCATCGCCCCACACGCATCCGCACCGCGGTCTCCCCGTTCGCATCAAGCCGCACCCCGACTCGCAATCCTATCCACAAGCCAGTTAACGAGGCATCCGCCGACCAATTTGTACAATTACGCCAAAACCCTTCATCAATTCCCAGCCGTGTTGGCCACCGTGGCCTGCCCGCTGGCCCCCAGCCCTGGGCTCGCCTAGCCTGCCCCCCCGGCCGCCTCCGCGTCCCCGAGTCGGGCGACAAAACCACCCCGAGCCCTCGCCTCCCCCCGACCGCGCCTCTCCTCGCCTCTGCCCGTGGTGGCACGTTACCTAGAGTCGTGTCGCGGCCCGCAGAGACACAGAGAAAAGAGGCGAAGAACGCGGCGAGAGAGACGCGAGGAACTCAATGGTGGCGCCCGACGTCACGGCTTCACTGCGCCTCAGCTGGGCCGCGTCGCGCACGTCCAGTCCGCTGGTGCCGCGCCGCTCCGGAGAAAGAGTGCGCTCGCTCTCCCGCCGAGAATTGACTTGGGCGCGAGAGGCGGCGGCGAAGACGACACGGGCTTTAGGCGAGCGGGTTAATTCTGCGACGGTTCCGCATAGAGTACGGCGGGGTTGGATTGGCGAATGGCGAGTTACCGCCGACGGGGCGCACTTATTAATTAATTTACTTATTCGGTGTGGGACACAATAGCCGAACAGCGCGCGGGGGGTGTATCCGTCCGCGCCAGAGAGGGGTCGCGACCCCGGAAGCGAAACACGCAAGGGGGGGAGGCGCGTGGGCCCGTATGCTCCGCACGGGAAGAGCAGCAGTCTCCAATTAATGAATAATAATAGCATTTATAGAGCGCCTTTCACCCGATGGTCACAAAGTGTTGCACAGGGCTGTGGAGAGAGCGGCATGTCAATAACATTAAGACAGATTAACTGAGTCAAGCAATAGCGATACATTATAGGACAGAAAGACAACAGGAAAATAATAATAATTCTACAACAAGCAAGGAGGGAACAGATGTACTTGAGCAGACGCGTGTGGAGTTTGCATGTTCTCTCCCCGTGTCCGCGTGGGTTTTCGCCGGGCACTGCGGTTTCCTCCCACAGTCCAAAGACATGCTGCTGCTGCATAGGTTCATTGGCCTGTGGACTAAATTGCCCCCGGTGCTCCGTGATGGACTGGCGTCGCATCCTGGATATAGCCCTGCCTTTGCACCCTGTGTCTGCCGGGATAGGCTCCGGTTCACCGCGACCCTGTACAGGATTAAGCGATTATTGACAATGGATGGATGGAATGAGCATCTAGATTGAATGCAATTATCGTGCGTTGATCATTGGGGGGAATGGTCACCTTGATTTTTTTTCGTTTTGTTTTTAGATTGGTTATTTTTTAGGGTTTATTTAATGGTCGATACATTTGGTACCAGTTCGTGGGTTGTCACAATAGCTGTCCAACGATACGAGTTCGCGTCATAGGAATGTGGAGTGCAGCGGGAGCTACACAATTGGTTCGTGTAGTCTGCCAACATGTTAATCTACTTTGTAGTCCTTATGGTTACTGTCCTAAACTATAGCGGAATATATTAAGGAATTAGCCAAACTCGGCATGGTAATGCCCAGTCTTGATAATCATGGCCTTACCATTAGTCAAATTTGTAAATGAAAAGAAATCCCATCTAAATATTACGCGGCGGTCGGGGAGTCATTCCACATTACTTCAGTGTTCCTAGTGGCTGGTGTCACGTGGAAATCTGCAAAGGATCTCACCAATCAGATGTAGACTGTTCTCTAAACTAGTGATATCTAAACCTCTCCTGTACATCCTCTTCTTTCAGCAAACTACACTGGTCATCAGCATGAAGTAACCTCCATAACTAACGTCGCAAGCCTTCGTCTAGCAGCGGGTTGACAAAAGAGCATCACATTTTAGATAGATTATTTACATTAGGAGCACTTGCCTTGCAATTGGAAATTTGCTCATCAAAATCTCAGGCGATAAATAATAATTTGAAGGTTTCAAACATGTTTCGTGCAGACAAAACAATGTTCCAAAAATAAACCACAAACTTGTAAATGCTTTTATTTTTAAAGTATCAACTCTTGAACATTCAACACACGTAATGGAACTTTCAACAAGCCAACAAGATACTGCAGAAAACCCTGCTAAGTATTTATAATGGGGAACATTCCCAGCAATTTCATGTAACGTGTAAACATGTACACACGTTGCCAAATCATCAATTCCAACGGATGCCGCTTGAGTCTCATCTCCTTTATTGAGCTGCCACTTGGCAAACTGACACATTCTGCTTCCTTCACTATCATCAACGCTCAAAGACCACTCTTCCCCAATTGTCAAAAACTTGATGCATTCCCCCTCAGTCCCTGTCAATGGTGAGCACAGTCAGCAACTGTGTCTTCCACGATTTATCCTGATTGTGCCATCCGTCCTGCCATTGGATGAATAATCCATTCGGACATCTCAGAGCAACGCAGCCATTCTTGTCGGAGAATGGCCAATACCATAGGCGTAGAAACTACAAGGTCACTTGAGGTGGCCAGGTAGCTTAGAGGTCAGTGCTGAACAAGCACCGCTGAGATCCAGAGCTTAAATCTGAAGTTGCCTGTGAATGGATTCGCAAGTTTAGTCAACTGATGGTCTCAAGCCTGGTCAGCAATCACCGCACAGAAAGAAAGAAAAAAACCCTAATTAAATTTGGCTCAGCACTTAATTTGGAACTGATACTGTGAGAACTTAACATTGGTTCGACTGTCATGCAAAGAATATTAGTGAGTGTTGCGAAATGTATGTGAAGTTCTGTTTTCTACTGTGTAGACCAGAGGTCCCTTGAAGGGGTCTCAGAAGTAGCTGTGATATCTGCTTCCATGGGCCTTCATTGTGCTGGTTGAGTTCCGAATAGATTCTTTATCACGCGATACCATGGCACGATCAGGATAAAATTGCGGGCAATTATTAAATACAATGGTCCCTCGCTTTATGACATAAATCTGTTCAAGAACACGTATCGTAATGTAAAATTTGATCGAAATGTGTACACTTTTAAAAAGCTACACATACTTGAAACACCCATCTCCATCCCTCTGTTAATAAACAGCCACATTTTCTGATGCACGCCTTTAGATCAGTTGTAGGTTTTAAGTTGTGCTGTATAGATCTCCAATGTGTTTTGTATTACTATGTGGTGTTGTTCACTATGATGTATGACGTTTCAGTCCATGTGCTGAGAGCTTCCATTTCTCCATTCAGAACCTGAAGAAGCTCCCATCACAACCTGAAAACATATAGGAGACCTATACACTGCAGGTTTATAAATTCTACACAAGACGTCATGAAGGGCAGTGTGCTCAATATAGGAAACACACACCAGGCTGCTATGAAAGTGAAATTAAGCCTTGAAAATGGGTCTGCTTAACAAGCAACAAAAATACAACGTAAGCACACATCTATCAACAAGCACTGAGGATCCAATATTTAACAGCAGCGTTTAAGACAAAAGTTGCTGCTTTGTTTGGTATTAGTCCGACCAACTGATTGTGGTCCTTTATGTCAAAAACGAATGTGGCTGTTGAGTAACATTTTGCCGAACAATGAAATAAACCCCTAATCTTGCAGCCAAACGCATTAAACGTCAACATTTAGACAAGTGCCTCATTCTTGGCTTCCTCACACACGGCAGAAACGTTATCAATGTTCGTATAACTTGGCGATTACAGCAGTGAGACGGCAGAGCGGTAGCGTATATGTGGCTTGTTGTGGAGGATAGCGGTTCAAGGACCGTGGCCGCCCTGGTTAATACTGAGGGCATACGAGTCGTGAAATACACACCGGCTGTTTCAAAGTGGACAAAGAAAACATTATACGACTACAAAACTAGTTCAGATTATCAAATATCCGAATGTAGCAGGACCCTCTTGAGAAAATGAAGGGCATAATAATAAAGGCCCTAGAAGCTGACCTTAGAATAAACTCAGCTGAGGGATCAGCCACATAATTAGAATTGATCTATGCAAAAATGTAAATTATTGTTATATACAGCTTGTAATAAACTACTATAATATTATTTAAAATATTTTCAAGACATTTGAAGAAGAAAAATTACTATGGCACTGTCTCACTGAAGTCAGAAAAAGTCAGGACCATCATATAATAACACCTGTTTGTCAACCTTAGAACTCTAATATTTACAGCCCTTTGTCAATCGAAAGCTAGATGAAGGTCTCCCCACGTTGCCGTCGGTCGTAGATGTATTCGACCATACTTCACAATCCCCGTCAGTAGAGTTTAAATGCCACTCACTACTGTTGATAGGTGTGACCGGGCGTTTAACTTGGCTGGCTCGTGTTCAAATCGCTCTATGCTACCACTTCCCCCAACCTTAAACTTTTAAGGAATTAAAGCACTTGTTTGAGGAAGTGAAATGTTAGTTAACTTTAAAGATTACAAAAAAACACTATGTGGCCCCTTGCATCACACGTTATTTCCTACAGCTGTGACTATGGGAGAGCGGTGGTGCATTGACTAGCATCCTGCATGATAAACCCGGGTACTTGAGTTAAATTATGGTCACGGCTAACATCAGTGGCGAGTAGCATCAGAATTGGTTTCAACAGCTCACCCCGTCCTTTACCACCCTGCACTGACCACCTTGGTCAAACAAATATTACGACAGTGCAAGGAGGCCTTCATCCAGCAGTGGATTAATACAAGGCCTGTCTGTACAAGTGACAAGCCTCTTGCCGGTTGCACGCACGTGTGGAAACCCAAGCCTTCTAATTAATGTCAGCAACACGTGCGATTATGCATGTGGAATGCTTAGGCGCTACCTGGTAATTTAAACTGCACACGTCACTGTGTTGTGCTGTACATCAGCGATACATTGGTTCGTGGATTCTAGTCGTGAAAATCTTGCTCACAATGCCCACACTGAACCATGTGGGGTTATTTACAATTTACTATGGCCACGATATGTGACCGATACGACGTTACATTAAGGCAAATGGGAAACAAAACTGTATAACGTGAAACCGAAAATAAAAAGAGAAACTATACAAACGAGATGGTTAAAACGAGGCAAAAACTCCCAAGATTCTATTCATGAACAAAATAGCTACGAGTGACGAGTTCCACACTCATCAGTTGTCATCGTCGGGTGAAATGTCTGCACTCGGGACGATCTGGAGGAGGCGAGGAGACCGCTAAAAACGAGACCTGCTGTTAAGAGCTACTCTTTTGGGATACCAATGTAGAGTGCTCAACACAGCTATACCAAAACAGCAGCTCTTAAGAATAATTTTCATACATCAAGCCACGGAAACCTACATCAATAGACTATAAATGCAAAGTTTCTAAAGCCAATCCCCGTGTAAATTCTGAGTTCGACCTAGAGCTCGACCATAGAATGTCAGGAGTGTTGACTCGGTGTCACCGACACGGCCATTATAGAAATGTGATTGAAATTCTTGTACAGTCACAGTGGCCTATAGCAGGCAGACTGCTGGTGACTATAGTGTGTGCATGGCGGCCAATGCAAAAGCTCTTGTTAAACAAAACGGCTGGAAGACGGAGTGCGATGTCACGAAGGTTTATGATTCGCAGACTCCCCTGAGTGTGTTGGTGTTGATCGTGGTGTTGGCGGCAAAAACATAACGGAGCGTTGAACTAATATCCTCAGCGATGAGTTGCTCCGTGTGGACCAAGGGGACGCGTACGGTCTTCACAGGCCTTCACAGGCAGCAGGGCCCAGGGACACATCAGAAGAAGAGGTTGCTGAAATCCTGATGGGAGGTTTGGACAATAGAGGTGAACAATGGGGAGATACAAGCAGGAATAGGGGGGCAGACGCAGACATAGGGAGGGCTGTTAATTACGTTTATGCTTTCTCACTGTTAAGCTATTGAAAATGAATGTTAAGTAAATATGAATCTTGTCTACGGATCTATGCAGAGACAAGGCTGTCAATCTATCACTGTCTACAGACCACATTTAACATGCTTTTTATAAAGTGGGGTCAAGGTAGAAGCGTTCACGTCGCGATCCCTGTCAGGTAATACTTGGTATTACCTGCAAATTCTACCAAACACTTCGAAGCCGAGCTGAAAGACAACGATGTCCAGAAGCTGACCATCGTGCTTCGAAGAATTGCAAAGAAGAAGATAAAGTAAGCTTCGATACACCAGTGGAAAAGGGGTTTGTATTACTGTCTTTAAACCCAACCATATGTTAGTACCATGTCTGTGTCCATAGCTTGCGACGGGCTGCTCAAAGGTTGAATTCCATGGGATGCAAAACTGTCGATCGGTGTATCCACGTCGGAAGCATCCTTTGTGACCTCAGTGATCAGACTGTGGCCCCTGCACATGCACACAAAAGACAAACATCTCCCATCTAGCCTTTGACAGACAGGCACCTAAGAAGGCGGCCACGGCACACAGACACAAGCAGATACGTACAAACAGATACACCTCACAGACCAAAGAAAGAAAAAAGATCCCCCCCGTATAGCCTTAACAAACTGTTGGGGCCTGTGCCGTTAACGAGCTCCTATGAAGATCGACACGGCACACGAGGGGGTGGGTGACCAGCACCACGCCCGGCCGCCTTTGTCTCCCTAGTGGCGATGTTTACACACCGCACTAGGTGCTAATATGAGTCGACCTAGGGGAGGCCCAGGACCGGTTCAGAAAATCGTCACTGGTGTTGGCCGTGAGCGGGATTCGAACTCGGGTCGCCAGATTCGTAGCCCAGTGCGCTAACCACTGGGCTTCCCCTCCCCACACACACTCGCACAAATCTTGATTCCGCCCGCCCCCCAGCCCCGCTCACCGTGAGCGAGTGGAGCGGTCTCCCGTGGACCCTCCCGTCACGGAGCTCATGCTGCCAGGCTGCAATGTCGCCACGGTGACCCCCTCCCCTCTCAGCACCGTGGAGGTGAGCTGCGGCGTCGCCGGGGTGGCTATTGGGGTGCGGGTCCCCCACTCGAGGCCCGAGGTCTCCGTGCACATGGAGACTGAGTGGGGGGGGGGGGGCAGGAAGGAAGGAGGAAGAACGACGGGCAGTTGAGTAACGGGGATCAAGG
>JAZEWU010000044.1:1080908-1098340 GCA_036362915.1 Geotria australis | reverse complement strand
GAGTCTGAGGTGGGGGGGGGGGAGGTTTTAAGACAGCGGTCGTCACCTGCTTGAGCGTGAGGGCGAGCATGTGGGCATACTCCGTCAAGTCGATCTGCCTCAGGCGGCTCAGCGTCTCCTTGATGATGTCCCCGTAGTTCATGAAGAACTGAGAAGAAGGAAGGTGAAGGGAGACCATCAAATAATGTCCGACGCAATGAACGCAAGGAGGCAAAACACGAACGAATGCCCGAAAAGAACGACGTTTTAAATGACTGCACCGGCGCAACATTCGTGCGGGCTACACGGCCTTGGTGGCGGGTGGCGGTGGGGATCGTGCGACGTAAGCACCACGCCCGAAACCGTGGCGCAAACGTAATGAGCAGTGGTGGGCCGCGAGACGCGGGCGAGCCGTGAGCCTCGGCGATCCGCTTCTCCCGCTGACCTCCACGTATCGGCGGAAGACGTCAACGCCGGCGCGCATGTCGATGACTCCGTACACCAGCAGCTTGCAGTAAGCGGCGAGCAGGCACCTCTGCTTGTAAAGCAGCTCGATCTTCTGCATGTCCTCCTTGTGATCGTGAATGTCTGAGAGGACACAAAATCACGTGGCCACGCACGCGCGGGAACACGCAGACGTGTAAACCGGCAGCGGCAAAAACACGGATGGCGAACACGTCGCTTCTCGAGCGGTAATCCCCCACCGTCCTTGTTGAGGAAGACATGCTCGATGATGAAGCTACCCATCTCGGCCTGCAGTTCAGGCTCGGCCCGGATGACAAGGGGGCGCAGAGCGTGGTGGCCTTCCTCCGCCACCGTGTGGCCAAACACAAGCAGCGTGTCGCACAGCAGCAGGAACATCTTGGACACACGAGGTGCACAAGAAAGACACAAGGATTAGTGATCAAGGTAGAAGCGTTCACGTCGCGATCCCTGTCAAGTAATACTTGGTATTTACCTGTAAATTTTACCAAACACTTCGAAGCCGAGGAGCTGAAAGACAACGATGTCCAGAAGCTCAACAGATGCCAGAAGTCCCTCAGTCTGGAGCAAGAAGAGAGGCCAATGCCCGCCGCCTTTGAGGCCAGCACTGACTATTATATCTTTAAATGTTGAAGGGCTGTCTGCAACTAAAGAAGAACTTGTTGCAATGGGAAACTGTCATGTAACCATCACGCTTCGAAGAATCGAATCGAGCGATACACGAGCAGGCTGGCACACAGCAAATGAAAGACCCTTTTTATTCCCCCTTTGAGTAAGCGAGTGAGTAAGCAAGTGGGCCGATGAGAGAGTAGTGAGAGTGAGTAAGCGAATGTACAGGTTAGCGGTTTGATGCGCGTGTAGGTAACCAAGTGAGTAAGTGGACGGTTAAGCGAGCGAGTGAGCAAGTAACTGAGCGAGCGGGTGAGCAAGTAGGCGATCACGTAGCTGAATTAGTGACAGCGAGTGAGTAAACGCTGGGTGTGAGTCACCTGCTCCTTCAAAGCCTGGCCGACTCCGATGAGGAACTTGTTGCAGAAGTGTAAAAACGTCTTTAGGCTCCGGCGCAGGGAGATGACCTCCTCCTGTGACGCAGCAGAGAAAGCGAGGTGATGACATGACCGAGCGGTAGCACATCCATCGTTCGTCGCAGAGCCCCACGGTTCAAGCCCAGTGGCCACCTTTGCTAAAACTGCACGGATGTATTAACCTTAATTACAAGCTGTGAGCATTACAGTGGACGCTAATAATCCACATGATATTATTCGAAAGAGCAGGCCATGTGTGCCAGTGTCAACTATTGAAAATAACTCGCATATCACGCAGTTGGGTAGAGCCTTAGCCACATCGCCCCTTACTGTGAAATTACTGCAGACTATGTCTGTGTAACTCAGCGCCTTCGTGATAGCTTTACACGATAAGAATGGGGTGAATCTAAATGTAGAAATCATTTGGTTATGGTGAAAGGAGTGGCACGGACAAAACAAAAACGTTAAAGTACCTTAATCGGTTCGCCTTCTGAAAGAGCAGACAGCTTCCACAGCAGGCTGTAATGCACGCACTTAATGGCGTAGATTAAAACCTGTGGACAAACATTTACAAAGAAAATAACAATTTAGATGTTTATTTTAAATAGCCGACGTGGTCCTGTTAAGTCTTAAAGCTGGCGAGCTAAGATTTTACGGTGTGTAACATAGCATATTCTTCTTCTTTGCGATTCTTCGAAGCACGATGGTTATATTACAGTTTCCCATTTCTTTACACAGTTCTTTGCATTTTTATTGAACTCTGCAAGGTCTATTGAGCTGCAGAGGTTGGGTAGTAGAGCGCAGACAAGGCAGTGTTCCATGGTATGGTCTGCTTCTCCACATTCACAGGTGGTTGGGCCGGTCTTGTAGCCTATACTTAACAATAGCATATTGTTAAGTATAGGATATGTCAATTATTGTTCCATACTTACTATCTTCTTGCATATATCATGTCATACAATTGTTATTTTTAATCGGCTGACCTGGGTTTTGGCTGAGTGCACATTCCAGGCAAATGGGGTTTGGAGTGCCAGTGGGTGATGATGTGGCGATGTGAGGTTCCCGTTGCCGTGAGAGTTCCAACAGAGATGCTGCTGCACCACAGACACTACACCTATGTTACCACACGTGGTGCTTGGGGGAGCCGGCGTGACGGCTATGTCACCGCGACACGCGGTGCATTGTGGCCGAGGGAAGAGTCACCTGATCGGGGACATCCCCTCCCTCGTCCGCGTGCTTCATGAGACGCAGGCAGCCCTCGTCTACGTCCAGCTTGGTCAGGTCGTGACCACTGAGCAGAACGCACAAGCACACGAAACGAAGACAAACATAGCCACGTTATATATACACACAAGACGCAGAGCCTCTGTGTACCCTTCTTACAAAATGTTATTAATAATAATAATAGCATTTATAGAGCGCCTTTCACCCGAGGGTCAAAAAGCTCTGCACAGGGCTGTGGAGAGAGCGGCATGTCAAGAATAATAACAAAAATAGCATTTATAGAGCGCCTTTCACCCGAGAGTCACAAAGCGCTGCACAGGGCTGCGGAGAGAACGACAAATCAACAACGACAGAGAACGGTAATCAGCAACAAATTATTATAATATTTTTTGGGGGGTTAACTGAGAGTCAAGCAATAGCGATAAATTATAGTCCCCTCGCGAATACCTATGGTGTGGCCAGGGCTGTGCCTGGCACACTTTGTCTCCCGGTGCTGGTGTTTACACGCCGTGCCAGATGCTAATTTTTATTAAAGGGGATAAGACTGAGTGAGGCGGAGGTCCAAAGATTGGCTCGGTTTTAACTTGCAATTGCCGTTAGCCACGGCCAGGATTTCAACTCATTGATAGCACAGTGAGCTAGGTTCAGTAGCACAGTGAGCATGAAGGGTATCACTGCTTTTCCAAAAGAAGCAAATGCATTCCCCTTTCTCGTGACAGGATGCAAAAAGCACAATCAGGAGAAAATCGGGGAAAGGTCGTTTCTGTAATTAATTATTCAATACACGGTTGGTGGCAGTAATATCAAATGAAGTGCTTACTTGTAGAATGAGGCCAGTCTCTTGAGCACGGAGAGCAAGTTGTACAAGTTGCTGTCGTCACTGTCATAATCCTGGAAAACGCACAACAGAAACTTTACAAAACTTAGATTTATTTACACTAGTGCTATATCCCCAACAAATCCTCAAGCCAAGACTCGTTTTTAGGAGGGTCCTGTAAAGTTTTCCCAGTAATAGGTGCCATGTGTAATCCCAATTGGGTAATTTGGAGGTAATTTTTAACTATTGAGATGTTTACCCTGCTACATTGTATGTTTTTTATAGCTTTGGGTCATTTGCTTATTGCTTAGGGTCTTTAACCCTTGTATGCTTAAGTAAATAATTAAGTAAATACTTAACCAAGCAAGGGCCCAAGGAGGTTTTCATTACTGTATTGAACATTAATGGTGTTAAATACACACATGCTAATGCAAACACAACCAAGACCCTCTTGAAAGCGTTTTCAGGTGGTTGGGGCAAGTACTATTAACCGAGCACCTATGAAGGCTATCACAGTACACGATGGAGTGGGTGGCCAGCACCATGCCCAGCAGTGCCAGGTACTCATATGAGGCTAAGTCGACCTAGGGGAGGGCCAGGACCGGTTCAGATAATCGTCACCAGTGTCGGCCATGAGCGGGAACCAAACTTGGGTCGCCGTGTTCATAGCGCATCACTCTAACTGCCGCACACAACACGAGGGCAAAGATGGGTAGAAGCGTTCACGTCGTGATCCCTGTCAAGTAATACTTGGTATTACCTGCAAATTCTACCAAACACTTCGAAGCCGGAGGAGCTGAAAGACAACGATGTCCAGAAGCTCAACAGATGCCAGAAGCCCCTCAGTCTAGAGCAAGAAGAGAGGCCAATACCCACCGCCTTTAAGGCCAGCACTGACTATTATATCTCTAAATGTTGAAAGGCTGTCTGCAACTAAAGAAGAACTTGTTGCGATGGGAAACTGTCATATAACCATCACGCTTCGAAGAATCGAATCGAATTCGAACGCAAAGATCCTCTGCGCAACACGCATACGCACCGCCACGCGCGCGCACACCCGCGCACGGCCTCACCTGCTCCAAGAACTCGGGCAGCGCGTGAGAGAAGCGGTCAACGAGGAGGTCCAGCAAGCTGGATACGCACACGAGGGCTCGCGAGTGTACGGACGAGCCGGGGGCGGACAGCGCCACGAGGGCGCGCGAACACCAGTCAAGCACGTCAGGCAGCACGTGCTTCTGCACCACCTCGCCCACCTGGCGCACCAGTGTGTCCAGGTGCTGGGAAAAGACAAAAATCCCCCCCCCCCGCTACCGTTATAGCCTTGACAGACCGATGGGCCGAGCTCTTTAGCTGCTACACAACAGCTCTCCAATACACGCACACACACGGGTACATACCCATGCACTTGGATACAAGACAAAGACAAAGATCCCCTATATAGCCTGAACAGACTGTAGGGACAAGTGCTGTTAGCGAGCACCTATGAAGGTCGACACGGCACACGAGGGGGTGGGTGACCAGCACCACGCCCGGCCGCCTTTGTCTCCCTAGTGGCGATATTTACACACCGCACTAGGTACTCATTTGAGGCTGAGTCGACCTAGGGGAGGCCCAGGACCGGTTTCAGAAAATCGTCACTGGTGTTGGCCGTGAGCGGGATTCGAACTCGGGTCGCCAGATTCGTAGCCCAGCGCGCTAACCACTGGGCTACCGCTCCCCACTTGGATACACACACATAAGCAAACACAGGTACATTAACACTCACACAGACGGTATGCACACACATGTCAATGCACAGATAAACAGCGCAAGGTCTTTTAAAAGAGACTCGACCCAAACAGAAAGAAGCTCTTATTTGTAGACGGAAATAAGACTTATGTTTAACTACATAGTAGCCCACTGAGACCAGGAGCATCCTTCACAGGGAGAACATGGAATCAAGCACAGACTCACGGTACCTTTTCTAGTCTCCCATTGGTGTAGACCTCGAGGTCGAAGTGTTTCGGCACTTGCAGCAAATTCACCACATTCTCTTCATCGACCGCGTACTGAAAGAGAGGACACACACACAATTATGCACACGGGTATAGAGAAATGCATGCACCCTAAAGGGTATTTCCAAAAAGATGGTCCGACTTAAATATTTGCAATTTCAACTGAAGCGTCTCTTTAAGAATACCCTATATGTGTGCACGAGGGTGCATGTGTAGACACGTGTGTATGCATACAAACACCGGTGTACACACAAGCATATACAGAAAAGCATGCAAACACACACAGATGAAAAATGTTATAGTGGCGAATATTCACATCACTGCCAAATCGTCATATGGTGGAGAATGCTATTTTGTAACCCTAATGGCGACGTGCAGGCAGTGCGTCCGCCCCCAAGCCCACCTTGGCAATAAGCTGTGGCAGGGTGATGATGAAATGCTGTGTGAGCCGCATCTGGTCGTCCTGTTTGTTCTTCTTCTCTTTGGCCGACTGCATCTGGGGAGGAGACCACACAGGATGAGCCGCAGAGGCAGGGGAAAGGGAGCTATACGACAAGCCGGCACAAATATTTTCCGGATATTGTTCTCTACATATTAAGATATTACTTTTTTTTAAGCTATAGAAGGAAAACAGGAGTATCCGGCAAAAATCCAGACACGGAGAGACACACACAAACTCGACACAGAAATGCACCCGGGCCGAAAATCGAACCCAGGACCTTCTTGCTGTGCAGCGTGAATGCTGCCACGGTGCCGTCATGCTGCCCACCTTACGGCTGCCAGTGCGGCCAGGGGGCGGGTGGCCCTCGACGGCCTGCTTCACGCAGCAAACCATGATGTCGATGAGGGTCGTCTCCTCTTTGTCCGAGAGGTCTTTGCGTGGGGGGAACCGCGAAAACGACATAGGCAGATGTTACATCCCCAACCGCTCTTCACTTCCGTGACCCAAAGGGAATTGACGAATGTTAAAGAGGTCCGGTAGATGTCGGCTGCATACAACTAAACGGCTGCGTCGATGAACCGGTAAGCTAAGCGGTTAAATAAGAATAAAACGATAAATAAAACGTGCAAGTATCATTATATTCAGATGCAGCCCTGATCGCAATTTGATGACAATTTAGGACTCATATTTAAGAATGAGTTTTTGTCTCAATTGTATTGTTTATTGTTTGTGTTCCTTGTGCGTCTAGCTATGTATCCTGCGCAAACCCACTTTGCACATTCTCCGATGCGCTAACATTTCCTATCTGTCCCTCAGTGTAACTCCGAGCATGTGCCCCTCTCTCTGTGCTTAGCAACACTGGCCATCGTTAGCGCTCCTGGAGCAACGATTCCCCTCGGGCCACTCACGCTTGCTGGGGCTGCTGCCTTTTTCTTTGGGCAGCAGGAGGCCTGTCATGGCCTCCCAGTCGTGCAGCATCTCCCGCGCGCTCTCCCACAGGCTGTCAACAACGTACGCCGCGTGATCGTGCATCTAGCGGCAACACATACAAACGTCCCCCATGTAGCATTTAAGACTGTTTGGGCAAGTGCTGTGTTAATAAGGTCAGGTCGGGCCAAGCTGATGTGGAGCCAAGCCGGGCCATGCCAAGCCAAGTCAAGCCAAGCCAAGCTCCAAGCAAAGACAAGTCAATCCAAGCCAAGTCCATCCATGTGGGTGTCGACGCCGGGGTCTGGGGAAATGGCGGCGCGTTCCGATGCAGCGGCTACTCTCGGACCAAACAGTGCAGTGTCTTCATGGTTTCATGTTCGTTTTTCGTCTACGTCTTCATCAAGCAACTAGTAGAGTCGTCGGTTTCTGAGAGTCATTTGCAGAACGACAGTAAACAACGCCGGGGTCTGAGAGAAACGGTATTTCGATCCTCTGTATGTCCTGTACATATGGTATAGTTGACAAATAAAGTTGAATTGAATTGAATCTTGTCCGGGAACGTCCTCGAAAAAAAAAGACTCTGAGATCGAGTGAGAATTGTGTGGGTAAACAAGCAAAACAATATTACATATTTTAGCACGGATAAAATATAAATTGCTTGAGCGATCAGAGAGCTCGGCTCTGGTGTCATCCTCGAAGCCAACTCACATCGCTCCCGAGAAAGAAGGTGACGAGCAAACGCAAAAGGGTCATGTTCTTCCCCGTTTGCCTCCGGCCGTCAAAGTCCACGGCCTCCTCGTCGTTCTTGATGTGAGAGAGCAACCTGCAATGCAAGCAGGCGCCATCAAAACAACACCACCATCACAGACACTAGCACTAATAAGAACCGCTGGCTAATACGTGGCGGTGATGTCACCACGGTCCCTGTGGCAGGCTAGGTGCACCATGAGGCCACATGAAGCATCAAAGGCTCGCTGCTGATATGTCACGGGACAGACCCAGGTGGCATGGGTTGAATGAATGAGATGACTGGCAGACGCACCATCTGTGCTCCCCACTATCGCGGTTTCAGCCGCCCGGCGCTCCACTCAATGTTGTGAGCACAAACAAAACACACAAACCGACATCACACGCTAAGACAAACATTGGAATCGCAAATGCAAACGCCACCATCGACGTAACAGGAACAAACATCTACATCACAAATACCAACGTCACTAACATCACAGCCGTGACCACCTCCAACACCATCATCATCATTGTCATCACCAGGCAGTCAAATCCACTCCTCCACTCAGTCACGCAATTCATTCACTAGCTTGGATACCCACTTACTCGTTCACACATGCACTATCTCGTCTACCTAGCCCATCACCCACTCATCTACCTCGCTAACTTACTAACTCGTTCGCCTACAAACACTCGCCCGTTCACTTACCTCCTCACTCACTCGCCCAGCTCAGTCGAGCCCACACTCAATCTGTCACACGTTCGTTCACTCACCATCTCAATCGACTGTCCAAACTCACTCATTCGATCGGGGACTCACCTTTTGTAGAGGAATTCGCCGGCAGCAGTGGCCAGAAGCCGGTTGGAGGAGAACACCATTGAGTAGACTCTCTCACAGTCCTCCTCTGACAGCCATTCTTCATTATTCCTGCAAACACCAGTGCACACACACTTCTGTAATAATAATAGCATTTTATAGAGCGCCTTTCACCAGAGGGTCACAAAGCGCTGCACAAGGGCATCGGAGAGAACAGCATGTCAACAACGACCGGAAAATAAACCAGCTAATAAAAACTAAAGCAACGAAAATTAAACGATTAGGGCTGCTTCGAATACACTGAAAGGTCGTGAAACTGGCAATCTTAATAGCAGCAAAAATCTGCCAGCGTCCCCTAAGATGGCCGTCATAATTGCAGCTGCTGATGTCATGAGGACACCTGCGCCAGGCCTAAGTGTTCCATCGAGTCTCTGTGATGAGTGATGTAGAACGGGGGGTGGGGAAGGACAGGTGGAGTGGTGGATGATGTGTGCTTGTCTGCTCACTCAAGAATGATGACGAGGACTTGAATGGCCTTCACAGCTACATCCACCTCCTTGTCGTTCACCATTGAAACGATCCGTTCCTGGAACGACAACATTGTCACCGTTGTCAGCATAACAACTTGGTCTGTAATCAACACGGGAGGTTTTTGCAGCCAATATTATTATCGGACTCGTTGCATCTCATGACACGACATATATACCACACCTTGAAGCGGTTTATGAAGAGCTCCATCTTCAGAAAGAATTCTTTCTCGGAGAAGAGGCCCTGGAGAGCGGAGAGGCATCGCAACCTCACCTCGCCCTGCTGTGGACAATTGTTGATAATAATGGCAGGATCAAATACAAGATTATTATTATTATTATTGCACTTGTTAACCCCACAAAGCCTCAACCAAACATAGATAGCTCTCTCCTGATGAAGCTGAAAGGAACCTTCAGCGAAACGTCAAGAACTACTTTTAAAGGTAAGTGTTTGTGTGTCCAGTAGTTTTTCCCAACATATCGAGGGTCACACCACACTTGCATAACCTTTCACGTCACCTAAACCCTTAAAACACTATGGAGCTAGATAGATGTTTATTATTTCAGCAGAAAAATACCCAGTGAGCTTGCAAGCTCTTTACGGGATTCCTGCGACACAAACATATGCATTGACAAAAAAAAACATGGCACCTACCGCCAAATAACCTGAAATCTGCCTGATCGCAAAATATCTCAAAAGCTAAGGAAGGTTGAGCTTGGATAGCGCTTTGACATGCAACTGTCGTGCATTAACAGGTGTTATAGGCTGCTCGCCAACGGACAGCAGTGCAGTAAAACCTATCATTGTACTGTATTATTATGCTCCAATGTCTGATCCTCACCTTCACCAATCCGTATTTACCAGAATGGTAAAATATAATAAAATAACCCCTAGAACCCGCATGGCATGGAGAGGCCTTCATCCAGTAGTCGATTGACAAAAAGAGCTCGTAGAAGTACATACAGAGATGCACACACTGAGCATTGTATTAATTTGAATAAAATAAATATACATGCATGCTCACACACGACTCAATTAATGTACCGGGCGGCAGGGTGGCACAGTGGCAACATCCGAGCCTCACAGAAATAATAGTCTTGCCCGAGGCGGTTCGATTCCCGCCTTGTGCGCCTTTCTGTGTGGAGTTTGTGTTTTCTTCCCCTGTTCTGCGTGGGTTTCCTCCGGGCTCTCCGGTTTCCTCCCACAACTTAAAAAAAACACTCATTAATTAGCTGGCCGATAACATCATAATACATAGGAAGCAGTGTGTGGCAATATGGCGCCGGCAAACCGCCTGGCTGCCTCCTCCGCCTCTCTGCGCTGTCCTCGCGCCTCTGAGTCCTTCTATCGTCGAATGAATGTCTTCGACATTGAGTGAATATGTGCGCGTTATAAATGTAAAAGTATTATTATTATAAGAATCCTTACCCTGTCGTTGAGGGTCCAGCCCACGTACTTTAGGTAACTGTCAGTGAGAAAAGCCTCACTGTAGGACTTCATCCAGACTCCAATCTCCTCCATGCACAGGGCTCTGATCTCCAGGAACGAATCTCTGCACACACATACAGATCCCCCCGACAGCCTTAGACTCTTGGGGCAAGTGCTGCTAGCAAGCATCTATTAAGGAACAGCACAGCACGTGACCAGGGTGGTGGCGTTGTGGCCAACACCAAGCTAAGCTGTCTCTGTCTCCCCGGTGCTGTATTCAAACCAGGCCAGCTACTCAATTCAGCCCGTATCAATCTAGGAGAAGCCCCAGGACTGGTTCACTTATAACTCACCACCAATGGTTAGCCATGGCCTGGAATCAAATCGCAGTAAGTTCACCACTGTGCCACACACGCTACTGTGGCGCTTTGTGACCCTCTGGTGAAAGGCGCTATATAAAATGATATTATTATTATATTACCTATAGTAGAACATCAGGCACTCACCGGTAGCGATGTACAAACACGCCCTTGAAAATAGAATTCATCATGTTCTCCACATCCTCCTGATGTCCGTTCAACTGCAAACAAGAGACAAAAAGTGAAATTTCTCACCTTCAAGATCATTGGCAGCACTTCATCATTTACACAGCAATTTGGCACTAACTTAATTAGTATTATAGCCTTAAATTCATCATGAAGATCACAATTATCATATTTTAATCTTAGTTATCACCACCATCTCAACTCCATGTTTGTCAAACTGGTAATGAATTTGGTACACTCAATGTAATCAGAGAATATGGAACAAACGCTAAAAAGAGCATCAAGAAGCATGGAGAGGTGCAGGCTTGAAAATGTCCCAAGTGACAGAAAGAGCAACACATGGATTACAGAACAAACAGAAGTGAGAGACGTCATATTGATTGCTTAGGCAGGACGCGCTACTTGAAGAGATGATGGCCGGTGGTCAAAACTAATGACAGAGTGGCAGCCAAAGCAGGGAACGCGGCTGAGGGAACGTTCACTGCTTCGACAGAGTGATGAAATCGGCTAGTCTGCGGCCGGGACACATTGCTGCACCGCGTGACCACGAGGGATGGCAATGGCTTGAGAAGGATTTCATCCAGCAGTGGATCAAGGCATGCGGGCATCCCCCCCCCCCCCACCTCCTTGACTGTATTGAGCAGCCCCTCAATCTTGTCCATGGCTCTGAGTCTGGGCTCCTTGCTGCGCTCGGCCTGTAGCTGCCGCGAGGCGTTCTCCTGGCCCACGGTCAGATTCAGGGACACCTCCACCAGCCCCGTCAGCAGCTTCAGGGCTGAGCACAAACCCCGGAGGAATCGCAAACACCAGGCGGGGGTGGACACACGAGTGATCAGAACAAAAAAAACTCTTAAAAAATCACCTCTTCACCAACTCACTACAAACCGACTGAGCAGGGCTCCGCGCCTCTGAATCAATGGGTGCAACGCACCCGGAGAAAATGCGCGTATTACAAAAGTAGATTATTATTATTTATGAAGGATCGCAAACACGAGCCTTCATGAACGGTAGGGGTATATTGATTCACCCCCTCCCCTGCCCACCCCACTCCCCCTGGCGATGATTCAGTGCCACGATTCTATTAATGTGTCTGAAACTCTGCATGTGTGTGTATGTCTCTGTGAATGCACTTGTATTATCTCTGTATGTGTCTCCATCTGTTGCTCTGTGTGTCGGTCTCTCTCTCGGTTTGTGTATCCACGCAAATGCATCTCGGTCGATCTGTGTATCTCCGTGTCAGTGTGCATCTTGTTTCTCTCTCTCTCTCTAGGCGTGTCTGTGTTCAAATCTTATTCTTATTCTTATTCAACTTTATTGTCAATCCTGCCATATGCCCAAGACATACCGAGGATCGAAATTTCCATTCTCTCAGACCCCGGTGTTGGCACACACATGAAAACAACAAAGCTTTAAAAAAAATACTATGGTAAAAAAATAAGAATAAAAAAAATACAGCCATAACTCGCCCCCACGTCACCAACCGGCCCCAAAAGCTGTGACGCCACCCGGTTCCCGATGCAAAACCAACGCAAACAGTGCGCGAAAAAAATTAAACTATTTGATAAAACATTAAATAACACTAAAAACACGTCCCAGTTATACCTGCTATGATGCAGGCGACGTTGCTGAGCGACGCAACGCCGGACCCAACGACGCCCGCCGAACCGAAATCCACCCCAGAAAAGCGACGCAAAGGCGAACTCGATGCTGGCCCAAATGAAGCAAAGTGGGGCACCACTGCGCTAACATTTGTTTTGCATTTTCACGTTAAGGTAAGCTGGGGGTCGGGGGCAGGGTAATAACAAGGCACAGATCTGTAGCAAAAATAAATTATAACAAATAATGTGCAGATAAAACTAATATAGTACAAGTAATGCGCCATCTACACAACAAGTCGTTAGCAGCAGTTCTGTCATGTTCTGGACAAATTGGTTAGTGCTGAGTGTAGGTGTGTGTGTGCTTATATGCTTGTGTATTAAACTGTTCTTATGGCTGTTGCAGGTGGAAGTGTAGTGGGTTGAATGGGCAAATTACAGTCCAGACTTTTTGGAGGCAGAGGAGGTAGAGTTCAGAATCCTAACAGCCCGATGTGTAAAGCTGTTAGATAGTCTGGTGGATCGGGCTCGAAGGCTCCGGTATCGTCTCCCAGATGGCATGAGACTGAAGAGGCTGTGTAAGGGATGGTTGAGATTGCCCGCAATGCTGTTTGCTTTGCGGGCTAGGCGGATGTTGTAAACGTCCAGGAGGGATGGAAATGAGGCACCAATGATCCTCCCAGCCGCGTTCACTCTAGGCTCCCCTCTGTCCAGTGCATTTAGATTGGCGTTGTTTCCCCCTCATGTTTGTCTCTGTCTTTCTGTCTCTGTGTCCCTATGTCTCCCCCTGTCGCTCACCCTCCCTCCCTGTCTCCCTCCGTGTTTGTCTTTAAGGAAGTGACGGCCATCTTAGGGGACGCTGGCAGATTTTTGCCGCTCTTAAGATTGCCAGTTTCACGACCTTTCAGTATATTCGAAGCAGTCTTAATAATTTAATTTTTGTTGCTTTGGTTTTTATTAGTTGTTTTTTTCTGTCGTTGTTGACATGCCGTTCTCTTGTTCTCTCCACGGCCCTTGTGCAGCGCTTTTGTGACCCTCGGGTGAAAGGCGCTCTATAAAATGCTATTATTATTATTATTATTCCATACCGATAAAGGTGGCGGTGTGCCGGAAGGCGCGGACCTGGGAGTCGGTGAGCCCCGTGAGCAGGGACAGTAGCGTCTCCATAAACGCATCGTCATACAGTGGGCCGTTGCGGCACTGTCGCACCAGCATCAGAATAAAGTCGGCCAGCACTGCGCGGAAGCGCCGCGCCAGCGGCCCGACCTGCGACAGCGGGTACTCCACACTCTCCTGCGGGCGTGGAAATTTGTTTTCGATCACAGACTGCTCACCGCGCCCGTGTTCGAGTCGATTTGGGTAGAGCAATAGTGCGGGCGAAGGGCACTTTCAAAACTTATCTGTAGTATGGTTTGCCTTCATGTTGAGGTTAACGTTTTCGTACAGAGTTTCAGTCTTAATCCAAAGTAATGAAAGTGCATATCCCTACCCCTTCAACCTAATCCCTGTCCCCTTAACCTAAACCCTACCTCTAACCCTGAATCCTAAATGTTAACCCTCATCCCTAAATCTTTGTCCTAACCAATAACCTATAACCATATCCCACAACTTTAGTCCATACAAAGATTTCCAGTTTCACGACCTTTCAGTATATTCGAAGCAGTCTTAATCATTTATTTTTTGTTGCTTTGGTTTTTATTGGTTGTTTTTTTCTTTCGTTGTTGACATGCCGTTCTCTTCGCAGCCCTTGTGCAGCGCTTTGTGATCCTCGGTTGAAAGGCGCTATATAAAATGCTATTATTATAACCCTCCCATAAGCCACTGGACCTAACTTCTACGCTAAACCCATGGATACAAATAAACAGGGCAGAACTCATTGGGACAGATATACATTACCTTGGGCAAAACATTATCTATAGAGTAAACAGGCATAACTATTCCCGGGAATCAACATTAATCTCGACGTACAAAAAAACAACTCTACCTCGTCAAACTGCTCCGTCATCTTGCGGATGATATCCGCGTGCTCCATATTGCGGAACATGTCCATCGTGATGCGGCCTAGTTCACAGAAACATCGCGGGGAGCAGCGGCAATGCGGTAAGATGAAAGGGGGACGAGGGGGGAGGCGCAAAGTAACAAAATAATTTTGGCAAAGGTGCAAGGTTTTGCTTGCAGATGACACGAGCAAACCTCCGCAGTGATTATTCAATACGTCATTCGCCAATCTGCACAAAGCAGGGTGAAGTGATCAAATAACCCCCACGGTGTGGAGGGGCCCTTATCCAGCAGTGGATTGACAAAAGAGGGCTGCACAAATTGCATGTGCGTTGTGTTAAGACAACCCACACCTTTGCAGCCAGAGCTCTGAATGAAGAAGTTCATCAGGCTCAGCGTGGCTTCGTCGCGGTCTTCCTTGTAGCTGTCGATCCACGTGTCCACAACGGTCTGCAGGGATTGTTACGAGGCAAAGCTTTAGGTTCTCTGCGGGGCACTGTAAAGTTCGGTGCAAATCCTACACATTCTTCTTCTTTTCGATTCTTCGAAGCGTGATGGTTATATGACAGTTTCCCATTTCTTTGCGTTTTTATTGAACTCTGCAAGGTCTTTTGAGCTGCAGAGGTTGGGTAGTAGAGCGCAGACAAGGTAGTGCTCCGTAGTACGGTCTGCTTCTCCACATTCACAGGTGGTTGGTAGAAGCGTTCACGTCGCGATGCCTGTCAAGTAATTCTTGGTATTACCTGCAAATTCTACCAAACACTTCGAAGCCGAGCTGAAAGACAACGATTGTCCAGAGGCTGACCATCGTGCTTCGAAGAATCGCAAAGAAGAAGAACACAAATCATGACAATATAACGCATTGTCCCTCGGGTGAATGGCACTCTATAAAATGGTATTATTATTCCGTACCGGTGAAGGTGGCGCAGTGGTAACATCTGCGCCTCACAGAAAGAATGGTCTTTCCCAAGCAGGTTCGATTCCCGCCTTGGGCACCTTTCTGTGTGGAGTTTGTGTGTTCTCCCCCTGTTCTGCGTGGGTTTACCTCCGGGCTCTCCAGTTTCCTCCCACAACTTAAAAAAACATTCATTGACCGATAACACCCTAATGTATAGGAAGCAGTGTGTGGCAATATGGCGCCGGCAAACCGCCTGGCTGCCTCCTCCGCCTCTCTGTGCTTTCCTCGCGCCTCTGAGTCGTTCTCTCGTCGAATGAGTACCATCGACAGTGAAATAATATGTGCGCGTTATAAATGTAAAATTATTATTATTATATACATAGACTGCATGACGCTTCTTTACCAGTCGCAACGGCACGCGCGCACACGCGCCCGGGCGCGCGGTGCAGCCCTCCTCACCAGCATGACAGCTTTGCCGATGCGGACGGCCTCGTACAGGGAATTAGGATCCGGCGGAGAGGACGGCACCGCCGCCGCCGCCGGCCCGGGTTTCGCGGCAGCGGGTGGCCGCGCCGGTTTCTTGGGGGCGCGGGGCTGCTTCGCCTCCTTCACCAGGGTCGTGCGAGCCTTTTTGGCCACCTGAGCCCACCGGGAAAAAATAAGGGTGACTTTATTTTTTTACGGGGAGAGGCAGACTTCCTGCTCTCTTTATTGTTTATTGTCAAGTCTAACTGACAGGCGTGACCGCGGACAAGCACGTGACGACGACGTGATGGTGACGATGGCGGCGTTGAAGGCGGTGGGTGGCGTTTCACAAAGGTGGTGGCGGTGACGGGCACTCGCACCGGTAGACGGCCGCTCCCAAGCACAGGACGCTTTGTCCGTCGGTTCCCGATGTGCAGGGTAAACTCCTCGTCCGACAGCAAGTCCTCGTTCTCCCTGTACGTAAAACACGCAAGTGCGCGCACACCCACGCATGTACATCGGCGATTAATTTGGAAGTTGTGTTTTTGTTGTGGGTTGCTGCGTTTTTTCTTTGCTGTTGCGTGTGTCTATGTGCTAACCACTGAGCGGTAGCCCAGTGGGTAGCGCATTGGGCTACGAATCTGGCGACCCGAGTTCGAATCCCGCTCACGGCCAACACCAGTGACGATTTTCTGAAACCGGTCCTGGGCCTCCCTAGGTCGACTCGGCCTCAAATGAGTACCTAGTGAGGTGTGTCTGCTTGTATCTCTGCAAGCCACAGCATAGGCTCACTCCGAGAACCTTCACAGACAACTTTCACAAAAACGAGGACCACTCACTGGCTGCTGTCAATATCAGTGCTCTTGTCTTCTCCACTGCTGCTTTGCGCCAGCGAGTCCGGTTTGAGCAGCACTGGCTTGTTGTGTGGCTGCTGCTCTTTCTGGGTGCTGGCGTTGGTGATCTCGCGGAGCGACACCGCCGCCGCCTTTGCACGAGTGCGCACGCCCAGCATTGTCGCTGCTGTGGGAAAAGGGGGGGGGGGCAGTTAGGCCAGCGATGAGAATGGTCCAGACTATTGGAGCTTTTTTTGCCGTTGTATAAATAATGTAGAATATACGAGGTTTAACCCTTTCCGGCAATGAGAAAAAGTGTTAAAGATCTTTAAACACTAAATGGACACCTTTTAACAAAGGTTCCAGTTTGCAAGCAGCCACACATGCTCGTGGCAAAAACATGCAAACGAATGCTATGATAAAAATGCGCGTGTTACAAAAGTAGATTATTATTATTATTACTATTATTTATTCATGATTTGAGTAAGAAGGCTCTCTTTTCACGTTGTCAAAAGGCACCAATAATTTAATATTCAGGACTCTTAATACTGTAGTCCAGGGGTGTCCAAACTTTTTTCCTGAAGGCCACATACAGAAAAATACACGAAGGACTGGGCCACTCACAATACAGTTAAGCGCAATTATTATGTGTGGGCCATAGACCATTATATTTTTAGACTTTGATACGTGCCAATTAAAAAT
>JAZEWU010000044.1:1053743-1067468 GCA_036362915.1 Geotria australis | reverse complement strand
TTGTCCTTTGTCTTATAATTCGTTGCTATCGCTTGACTCTCAGTTTTCTGTCTCCCCGTTATTGTTGTGCCGTTCTCTCCACAGCTCGGATATAAAAAAAATAACCCAAAAAAATTGTTGCTGATTTTCCGTGCTCTGTCGTTATTGACATGTCGTTCTCTCTGCAGCTTTGTGCAGCGCTTTGTGACCCTCGGGGGAAAGGCGCTATATAAATGCTATTATTATTATTAATCCTGTACAGGGTTGCGGTGAGCCGGAGCCTATCTCGGCAGACACAGGGTGCAAGGCAGGGATATACCCAGGATGGGACGCCAGTCCATCACAGGGCACCGCGGGTAATTTAGTCCGCTGGCCAATTAACCTATGCAGCAGCAAAATGCAAACTCCATACAGAAAGGCACCCGAGGTGGGATTCGAACCGGCGCCCTTGCTATGAGGCAGCAGCGTATACTCACCATACCATCCTATTAAATAAAGTGCTCTTGATTTCACAAAATACTTTTTCAAAAAAACATACTCTGTAATCATATCCATAAGCAGGATACGTTCGTGGGAGGAAGTGGACGTTTGAATACATCCTGTGAATTGTTTAAAAGAGGCTTTGTTCGAATAATTGGCACTTCGTCTGATCTCTGGAGCTCCCTCTAGCGGGGAGGCCCTGCTCCCCCCAGCGGTGAGGCGAACAAACAGTGGCTGGATTGTAGCTGTCACCACCGTGTGTTTGAGTAAAACAAGAGTGCCTAGGAGGTGGCGTAGCGGGTAACACTGCCGTCTCACAGCAAGAAGGTCCCGGATTCGAATCCCGGCTTCGAATCCCGGCTCGGGGGCCTTTCCGTGTGGAGCTTGCATGTTCTCCCCGTGTCCGCGTGAGTTTTCGCTCCGGTTTCCTCCCACAGTCCAAAGACATGCTGCTGCATAGGTTAATTGGCCTGCGGACTAAATTGCCCCCCGGTGCCCTGTGATGGACTGGCGTCCCATCCTGGCTATATCCCTGCCTTTCACCCTGCCGGGATAGGCTGCGGCTCATCGCGACCCTCTGCAGGATGAAGCGGTTTTTGACAATGAATGAATACATCGAAGATGATGATGGCACAGGACTGCTTGAGATGCGTAGTGGGAGGTTGCTCAATCTCTGGCTGCTACCCTAACAGTCTGGAACATCCCTCCCCCCAGCCGTCGACTCCCTTGATTTTGTGTTCAAGTCCACTCTGAAGACGCGCCCTTTTCCCTCTGTAAGCGACCGCCTCTCTCCTTGCGCTCTATGAAATAAATACGCCCCACTGTGTCCGTTCAGTGTCCACATGAGGTCGTAATTAATCGATACTTAAGCTCAGCTGTATAAATCCACATCGCGGTGTAATTTACGGGATGTCCCTACAGCGAGGTGGGCAGACAGCCGACCGGAAAAGTGTAATGTTTAAAAATGTTTTATGACAAATCCTGTTCAACGTTCACCCGAGAAGCTGGTGGGGGGGTGGGGTTCGCCGCTATAACAACGCAGTCACAAGCGGTTTATACAAAGAAATGGAAAACACAACTTAATACAGTCATCTATCCAGGTCTCCCTTGAGAAAAAAAAGCTCCAAAGACATGTTGCTGCCTAGGATAAATGCCCTGACTGAATCGCCCCCGATGTCTTGAGATGTTGTAACTTGCTCACCCATCCCCGTTGGACAACTGTTCAAAAGAGCTACACAGCTCCCCCGACCATTCATTCATTCATTCATTTTCCGAAACCGCTTACTCCTATACAGGGTCGCGGTGAGCCGGAGCCTATCCCGGCAAGCAAGGGGCGCAAGGCAGCGGATCACCCAGGATGGGACGCCAGTCCATCGCAGCCCCCCGACCAGTTTAAATAAAAACTGACTGCATGGTCTCAAGGGGGCCTTGGATGGTTAAATAAAGGAGATAATTTGATAAAAAACAATTTACAGTAAATATTATCTTGTTTTAAAACCCCATTAAATGAAATGGATCCTTTATTTATCTAGGGTCTCCCTTGCTAGAGACAACACACGTCTCCACGGGTCTCACTTGGTTAAATAAAGGCGATCATTACGTTACTCATGTTGTCATTTACACCATGACGTCGCCACATAGCTGGGTCAGTCCACCACGAACACCACTGGGGAAAGTGTCGTAAACTCCTAATACATACATACAACAAATGCTAAGTTTATAACTCGTCAATTACAATTCAGTTGTCACTAAAATTTCCTAAATTAGCGATGATTGTAATAACTGTAGTATATTCGTTATACGTGTGTGATTTTGTTTGCGAATTAGCTGTCTTTTAACTCCACTCCCACCCGTTCGTACGAGGGACTTGGTAGGGACCCGGGACGCGCCTCTTAAACTCTGGGTTTCCGCGCCTTACGCGTTTAAAATGTCTAATGTACCAAACGGGGACTTTCTCACAAACATAACCACTCGGCGCGTCCTAACACACGGTAAGCCGTCGGTTTACAACAGTTTCGCGTTTAAATGGTTGCAAGAATAAAATGCCTAAACATTTGCCTCTGATTTACTGTCGCGTTATAACGGGGATCGGTGAGGGGGCGTCTCATCGGGCAACAGCGAAAGTGCGGGCTGGTTTTGTCACGTATATATAATGTAAATGTAACTTTACATGAGTTTAACCAAGTTACTATAACTAGCCCGTGTCACCGTATGCGATTTATAAAACGCTCTGGAACGTTAAGACGCATCTGCAAACTTGTGTCAATAAAGTTATGCAGATGTTGGCTATGACACCCCCGTATTATAAGACGCAGCACCCATCAAACCCTCTCTCATTCCTACAAGACACAGGCGCAGTACAAAGTATGTCTTATAATCCATACACTGTGATTCAATTACATCCTTTGGCCGCCCGTGCTTGCCGGCGTACTGTTACAATTTGACATTTTTTAAATTACCTGTGGTGACTTATTCGTAGCTGTCGTCAGCATCGCCGTGTTGATCTGGACTTACGGGTCCCGTCATAGAAATGTGGAATTTCCACTGCTGCCTCTGAGCTTGATGAACATTTAGAATGTCCTATACCGGACAATCACCCATGCTAAGGCAACGTGCAGCATATTATACCTCATTGATACTCAGTTGGGGGTCAAGGTAGAAGCGTTCACGTCGCGATCCCTGTCAAGTAATACTTAGTATTACCTGCGAATTCTACCAAACACTTCGAAGACGAGCTGAAAGACAACGATGTCCAGAAGCTAACCATCGCACTTCGAAGAATCGCAAAGAAGAAGATACTCAGTTGCTGGCCAGAAGTTTGAGGTAATTTGCTCATTAATTAGCTCATTAATGCCCGATATCTTTGATTAACTTATATCAGCGACGAATGTCTTTACTCAGTCCGGAAGGAACCGTTGAGCTGTGCTGCGCGTTTTAACATTTATCCAGTGGGGACGGGTAAGCAAGTTACAACATTTCAGGCCGCAGGGGGAATTTTTACTCAACCTTAGGCAGCATGTCCTTGGACTGTTATAAGCCTATGGCCGAAAAACTACAGCGCTTTGAGCTTGTTCTGCGAGTAGAGACTTTATACTGTCAAGGTGAAGGCATATTTTAATTTGTTGTAATGCAGGTCGGGATTATGACTGGATGATAAGCTGTGTATAACACAGCTTATCGGCTCTTCACCCACCCGCGCTGACTAGTGTGGTGAAGTATGGTCAAACAAACCCCCGTGGCCCCTACAAGGGCATTAGGGATGCCCTCCTTACAACAGTGGATAGATGGACGGAGGTTGCAATTTAACTTTTCCATTGGGATTTTAAGATGCAAGGCTTTTGTGGAATTAGTGCAATTAGTGCGTTTAGTGCAGAGACGCAGGGACGAATGTTGAGTACAGTGGTCCTAACCCTTGTGTGTGCCCGCGCGTGTTTACATAAACGTTGATTAAAATGTTATTTTAAAAGTGTCGGAATGTCTAATCTTGAGCAAGATTGGATTCCCAGACTTGCTCGCCTCTGCTTTACGCCCCACAGAAACTGATTTTGTTTATTGTTTTAGTAATCTCTCTGCAACAATAAAAATAATTAAATACTTTGAAAAGAAACTTGCATAACTTCCCAAATTTCTGTGCAACGTTTTTTTGAAATGTCGCTGCTGGATGAGGGAATCTCCGCACAAGTTGTGATGATTATTTGACCATACTTCCCCATGCTGGTCAGTGTGGGATGAAGGCGAGTAGTGTAGAGGCAGGAGCACAGCAAATTTAACTCGAAGACTTTCATGACCACATATCGCTTGTTTCTCCAACATATCGACGGGTGCACAACACTTACATACCTTTTCACATGACCTAAACTCATAAACAGAGATTTACTAAGGAGCGCAGAAGTACAAAACCACAATGGATTTTATTTCACCGCTCATTATTGTCTACCACGATCTGATTATAACAATCTGTATTATGCATAGCACTTGCCCACCCAAGAGCTATACAAGCTTAACCCTGCTTAGCATCTGAAATCTGATGAGATGTAGCGCGGTCTATGTGATTTCGTCATTAGCCGCCCAATGTTTTTGAATTTAAAATGCTCAGACACTCATGTGTCTCCCAGATCAAACACGCATTGGAGTTGTTTTTGGTGGTCCTTGTTGGAAACTTGAGTGCACAATTCATGGGTGGTCATTTCACATTCTCATAACATGGAACAGTATCTCCGTAACACTACCACTGTCGACTGCTAGCACTATGTACTGTACAGATCTTATCATCCTCGCCAAAGGAATGATGGGCGGGGTCCGTTCCATCCCAATTCACAACCCAAACTGATCTCATTACGTTCAGTGGTGGGACGCTGGTCCAGTGGTAAACGCATTGCCATATGAACTTGAGCAACTGAGTTCGATAACTGGCCACTGCTAATATGAATATCGAGCACGCGTTATCTGGACTGGCCCTGTGTTCCCCCCTTCACAACTCACACTGACCAGCGTGAAGATGGCAAAATAACCCCCATGACCGACATGGTATGGAAAGGCCCCTAATTCAGCAGTGTATTAACAAAAGCCCTGTAAATATGTATTCAGTCACCTCACAGTGGGTAAGAAATTGGGAACATTGGGAAACCAGTAGACGGAACATGAACAGGTTAAACAAACTAATAATACAGATTGATAAACTCGTGATACATGCGTGTTATAACTGATGTTTTCCAGTCCATGCTGTGTGTAATGGGTTCATGTTACACCGTGCAGTCGCTAGAGGCCGCTACATACCCCACAGTGTAAAAAACAAGCTGTGAATTGAACTGCAACAATCCTTATTACCCTACTGCGTCCTACGAAAACCTGGTAGAACCCTCATCAAAAGAAAAAGTCTTGAGACCCAGTGAGACTTTACTCGGTAATCAAGTGTAGTTACATTCATAAATAATAAATGTAGCATTGTCACGTAACTATTTGACTGTTCACGAAGAGAGGTCACCTTCCACCTGTTCACAACGGTGCCCAGTGGTGTTGTATATTGTGACCAACGGAGGACTTGGTCGCAAATGTGCTTGTCATATGAGTAGCCTGGTGCCTGCCACAGGAATGTGTAATTTCCGCCACTGCAGCAGTGGACAGATGATTGCAGATAATTATGTTATTGAAGTACACATTTGTTGATGGTTTCCTCCCACCGTCTAAAGACATGCAGCCAGGTTAATTGGCGTACTGACTAAATTTCCCCAAGCGCCCTGCGATGGACTGGCGTCCCATTCTCGGTGTTCCACTGCCTTGCGCCCTGTGTCTGCCGGGATAGGCTCCGGCTCACCGCGACCCTGTACAGGATTAAGCGGTTTCTGAAAATGGATGGATGGACATCTGTTGGTGATTGTTGCTTCACGGGACCGTGAGGGATTAAGCGGTTTCTGACAACGGATGCATGGATGAATGGTTCGAATTCGATTCGATTGTTCGAAGCGTGATGGTTATACGACAGTTTCCCATTGCAACAAGTTCTTCTTTAGTTGCAGACAGCCCTTCGACATGTAGAGATATAATAGTCAGTGCTGGCCTTAAAGGAGGCAGGCATTGGCCTCTCGTCTTGCTCCAGACTGGAGGGGCTTCTGGCATCTGTTGAGCTTCCGGACATCGTTGTCTTTCAGCTCCTCGGCTTCAAAGTGTTTGGTAGAATTTGCAGGTAATACCAAGTATTACTTGACAGGGATCGCGACGTGAACGCTTCAACCTTGATCCCCGGATGGATGGTAATGGCTTGGAAGAGGCCTCCATCAAGCTCAGAGGAGTGATCGTGGCCGATAAATGCGGTGACGATGATAAACTGCGCGTCTCTGGTGCCCGGCGTATGTGCAGTGCGGCGCGACAAGATGCGACGCGACGGTGCCCCCCGCGCTTTCCCTCCCCCCGTGGCCGATCCGCACCGTAAACAAGGTTTACTGTTACGGTCACGCGTCTCAGCTAAAAGCGACCGGCTCAATAATGGCGCTTTAGATAAATATATCCATTTATTTACGCCCGTAATAGTGCGGCCGTCCGCAAGGTGGGTTTGTGGGATTGAGTACAGCTTCAAGTCTGTTTTTTTCTCGAACTGGATGAAAACTCAAAAGACAAGGATAGCCTCATAGTGAAGCTCTGTTTATGAGTTTAGGTCACCCTGATGACGCTGAGTGGAAGTTTCAGCAAAACGTCGGTAAGTGCTGTGTGTGCTCGCTCGTTTTCTCCAACATATCGACGGGTGCACTACACTTACACACCTTTTTTACATGACCTAAACTCATAAACAGAGCTTCACTATGAATAACATTGGTCATGAAAGCCTTCGAGTTAAGGATAGCCTCATTAGCAAGCGTGACCTGGGGGAAGGGGGGAGGTGCGTGAAAAGCTTGTTACCCATGATCTTGCTCCCTCTGCACTCGTCAGGTCATGTCAGAAGCTAAGCAGGCCTCGGGCCTGGTTAGCACTTGGATGGGTGACCGCTGACAGCTGGGTGTGGGATGCGTGATGGAGGGCGGCTTTCCCTCTGTGTTCTGCAGGGGTCACACCCCTGTGGTCTCAGGAGGAAATGTTCACTCTGCCCTTTGGGGGGTTTCAGCTTGGAGACACACCGCCCTGGGTTCAGCAGGAGACAATATTTCCTACAAGTTCAGCCAGAACAGTCTTCTCTCGGGGTGTCTCAGCGGTAGACACTCTGTACTAGACCATTAGCCAACACTTTTCACTTGAGGTATCTCAATATCAAACAGTCTCCCCTCATGACTCAGCAGCAGATGGCTCTGTATTCAGGACAGACACTCTCCCATCTGTTTTTACTCCAGACAGTCTCCCCTACTAAGTTCAGTAGGAGACACCTTGCGTTTTGGGTATCTCAGTGGTAGACACTCTGTCGTCAACACTCCCCCCCCCCTCTGGAAGTTCAATAACCTCCCCTCTGGATGTGTCAATCCCAGATATTCTCCTCTATTGACTCAGCTGCAGACATTCCTCTGTATTTAGTCAGTACGCTTGCTCTCTGGGTTCAGCTTGAAACACCCTCCCCTCTGGGTGTCTCAATATCAGAAAGCCGTGCAGGCTGGCTCACTGGCCAGAAGCCGGCCAAGAGATCGTGGTAACGACACGTTGCGGCGACGAGTGTGGTATGAATCAATTCCTTGCACGTCTCACTCCGACCAGACACCACTAGGGTCGTGATTAAACAACGTTTACAATGCAAGTTTTATCGCAATATAATTGTCTCTTTGCAATTGTATTTTGCCTTTTTATCATCTGCTTTTCGTGCTTTGATGAACTTCAAGCGTGAATAAAGATTGCTTAAAACGTAATTCAACTGCAATACACTCAGCATTAGCCTGTTTTATGTATGATAATCATTGCAACCGTTTTCGCTTATAACGCAGATGCTGTAAAATTTTTAGTTCTAACTAATGTACCGACATGCCGTCAATACATACTGAAATGGTTTTCCAAACGACTCATTTTATGGGTGATGGTTTGAATTACTGTTATTGTGAAGTCTTATTATCGTTGTTATACATTTTAACAATTATTGTTCACTTTATTATTTCAACAAATACTTCACCTGTCAGGAAATTCGATAATTCAGAATTAAGTCAGCTAAACAAAATAATAATATTTAGAAAAATTGAGTATACGGTTAACGCAGGTCTTTTATCGTAAGGTATATTGTAGCATCGCCATGTCGCTGCAACCCAGAGACTCTACGAGACACCCTCCCCCCTGGGTGTCTCAAAACAAGACACCCTCTCATTTCTAGATTCAGTAGAGACACCCGTCAACTCATCGCCGTCTGATCACTCGACACCATTGCGGGGGCTATCACAGGGAGGAGGATGTTGACCGTGGGACCTGTGCCAAGTGGCACAGTGGCGGCAGTCGGCAAAGTCGGCATAGCGATTGTACGCGGTTGGGCAAGTGTGTTGCGAATCGACACTCATACTCAGACAACCAGACTGCTCACACACTCACAATCCACACCAGCAAGCTCATCTCGTCGTGTGCGGCGATGGGGCAGCGTCGCCCCACACACAGTGGGGTTTCTGGTTAAAATAGGACGTGGCGCTAACAGGTGACCGACCGGGCGTTCTAAAATAGACGGAAACCCTCTTGCTGCTGCCGCCGCTGCTGCTGTATGGCCAGGGTCAGTGGCCAGGTCAGTGTGCTGTCTTTGCGATGGCCGCACGGGCCCGCATGCCCATGTACGCACGCCGCGTACCGCGAGTATTCCTGCTAAATATACAGACACTCTTACTGTATATCCGGCACAGTGGTTGAGAATGTGTGACGCACAATCGGAAGGATGCGAATATAGGGAGATTAAATGGATGAAAACAAAATGTAAGTATGAATTTCAATGTGCAGCCATCTGGGGAAATGTTGCCATAACAACTTTAACACATGTATTAAACGTTAATCAAATGAAGCTAGCATTACTTTTGTTTTAAATGGAATTGTGACAACAAATGTGACATTTCCACAATTGGCTCAAGACCAGCAGCAGAGATGGACACAGAACCAATTTGTCTTCTGCATATTTTAATGTGTCTTCCATTGTCTTTTCAGGTAACTGAAGAAATATGACTGCAAATTGGCCAGGAATTACAATCTTCACCTTTGCCAGCATTTAAATAAAGACGATGACCATTGTCAGTCATCTGCAGGAATATAATAGGTATTCCCTCTGATATTCGTTGTTAACATTTCCATAATCATTACCACCCGTATCAGTGTCATCAGTGTAATTAACTTGAACTGCAAAATTGGCAACATAATGCAGAATCTGACCTGTTAGTTCACATCTGCTTTTAGTTTTGAAACAAATATTGTTTAAAATTAATTTCGACGTGCTATATACCCAAAGGTCTTTCAGCTATGTAATTCTTTAAACATTTCACGTATTGTTTCTCCCTATCCAACAAATAATATAAATAAACACATTTAATCACAAATTAATGCCTGTCAGATTTGAAAAAATATCACGTGACAGTAAAACACTCGGCCTTTTGTAACAGCACAATTTAAACTACCTACCTAATACTTCCTTTCAAGATCAAACTCCAAATGAGAAAATATTTGTACAACAAACAAAAAGCAAAATTCTCATAATGGAGGACTGGCGGCAACAGCAGCTGCTCCTGTCTCAGTCACTCTCCACCTCGTCATCCCTCTCGTCTCTGTCATCGCTGTCACTGTCGTCATCTTCCCCGTCGTCCCCGCGGCCGGGCCCTCCGGCCGCCTACAAGCTCGTGGCAACGAGCGTGACCCATTTCGGCAGCGCTCGCGCCGAGGCCTGCCTGCCCAGCGTCACCACGCCGCTGAGCCGCGCCGTGCACCACTGCGTGGCCACCGACCGCGCCGCCGGCGCCCCCAAAACCGCCGGCAAGCGGCACGACGGCCTCGGCCGCGATCCCAAAACCGCCGAGGCTCAAAGGGCCGGCATCCTCAATCCCGCCGGACGAGGCGGCCGTTTCCAAGACCCCGTCGGCGAAACCGGAGGCGGTTTGCCGACGTCGGCGCCCTGCGGCGACGAGCTACAAAACGGCTGCTTTCGAGAGGGAGTCGCGCCAGGCTGGTGCGGCGTGCCTTCGTGCCGCGTGGTGCACCGCGGCACGTGTTCCCCCGCAACCCCGCGAATCGCGCGCGGCTCCTCCGTGAAGGCGAACACCTTCGCCGTGGGAGCCGGTCGACACTCGAACGACGACGGCGTCGCTAATTTATTCATCGGCGGCGGCGGCGGCGACTCGTCCGATTACGGTTCCGCGCTTCCCAAGAACAACGCGGCCCTCGCCCGGAAGAGCCTCGCCAGGCCCAACGTCGCCGTGGGGACGATAGAACTGGCGAGCGGCAAAATCAAAGAGTTTTCCCGACAAACGCAGCAAGCCCAGGCGAGCGCGGTGCGCAGGAGCTCCCGCCGGAAGAAGGGCGTCTCCGACGCGAAGACGCCCGCGTCGGCGACGCACGCGTCGAGGGAGAAACCAACCTCGGATCCGGAGACGTCGTCGCTGTGCGCGGCGCGAGCGAGCGGCAGGGCCGCTCCCGACGCGGCCTTCGATCTGCTCATACCGTACCTGCGCGAGGGCCTCCTCGTCAGGCTCCTGGAGGAAGCCGGCGCCTCCGCGGGCGGAAGCAACAGCGGGAGCATCGAGCAGTTTCTGTCGTCGCTGTTCGCGTCGACGACGTCGCCGCCGTCGACGGCCGCCTTCTCGTCCGCGGAGGACATCCGAGCGTGCCTGCAGATCCTGGTGAAGTGCTCGGAGGACCTGAAGCGCTGCACGAACATCATCAAGCAGTGCGTCGACGAGAAGTCTCGGCGAGACGGCAAGCCGGCGCCCGCCGGCCGCGGGTCGCCCGTTCCCGGCCTCCACCGGGCCCTGCCCGACACGGCCGGGCCCGAGTTTCTCGCGGCATTCCTGGGGGGTGCCGTGGCCGCGGCGGCCGCGGCGGGATTCGGTTCTATCGCCCCGCCGTCCTACGAGGACGTCGTCTCCTCCTCGTTCCGCCCGGGCCGCCCCGCTACACCGATGCCACCAAACGAGCTGCCATCGCGACGGGCTCCGGCGGTAACGTCGTCGTCGTCGTCGTCATCGCCGCCATCGAATTCGACGTCAAAATCCACGCGGGGAAAGCCGTCGAACAAACCGTCATCTCTGTTCTCGCCGTCCGCCGGTCCGAATGACGCGGCAGCTTTCCCGACGTCGCGGGCTACGGGCGCTGACTCGCCGTTGCCACCGACGCGGGCGACAAGCGAGGAACGGGCTTTCGGGAGCGTCGACGGCGGTGTCGCGGGTAGCGGGGAGCCGCCTCACGCGTTGGTCGACGCCGCCGGGCAGGCGGGCGATTTTCACCATCTCCTCTCGGGTGCGGAAGCCGAGGGAAGCGTTGGGACAAAGCGCGAGACCGACATGGACCAGGTCCTGGTGGAGTTGGAGAAAATTACCGCGGAGTTCCCGTCGTCGACGTCTCCCGTGAAGTCGAAGGCTAAGCCGGATCCGGCAAAAGGCGCCAAGATCAACGACGGGAACGTTAACGACGAGGATGAAGATAAGCTGCTGGGGAAGGGTGAGTCGCGCATTCGGGTACAATCTCATACTCTGCGCAGCTCATCGCAGCACCTACTCCACACACCGCGCTCACGTACAATCTTCGAGAAGCGCCGATTCTCGGTCGCGGCACCCACAACCTGGAACAGCCCGCCACACCTATTGTGTCAAACACAGTCCCCCACAGCCTTCAAAAAACTCTTAAAAAGTCACCTCTTCACCGACTCACATCAAGCCGACTGAGCAGGACTCCGCGCCTCCAAATTCAACGGGTGCAACGCGCCCGGAGAAAATGCGCGCGTTACAAAAGTAGATTATTATTATTATCGCGCTCAAGTTAACGCTCGGCTGTGTGTTAAGTGGACTATCCAAGTTGTGGCTCGACAAGGTATATTTCCAATGCATGCTGGTTTAATGAAAAGCTGCTCCTCACTCATTGCTGGTTAGTGACTATTGACAACAAAACATGTTGGCAAAGGAAACTGGTGACTAGGAAACATTCTACATCCTCGTCTCCCATTCTATGGACAAATTATGATACATATCCTAATTTACATGTTTCTCATTATCCTTGTTTTTCCTTTATCGCGGCCACCAGTCACCCCATTACCCTGGATAATTGAGGGTTGACTGTGCAGTATTAATATCTTTGCAATGCTAATTTTTCTTGGGAGTTTTTGGAAGAAATTGTTGGCACCAACATTCACAAAGTGTAAGAAACTGCCATGGGGCGTTTTATCTAAGTGGATGACAGATTGCGGTTTTTTTTTATATATCACACAAAGTAGCAGCAGCAGCAACAGAGGGAGCAGGAATAAAGGCCATCATTCATGAAGGAAATGTTAGGGCAATCGTTACCGGCATACGGCACCCGTCACTATTAAGTAAAAGTGACTAGCACCTTGGTGGGCAACTGAGGCAATGGAATTCCAATATGCAGTACATTCTTACCAGTTAGGGAGTCACTCAGTCGATACACTACATGCTTAGAGACTTCCTCTCAAGGGCTGCTCTTTCTGTATAGCCATTTGAGCATTCCTTCTCTATCCCGAAATAGTGGCTCTTAAGAGCAATTTTCATACATCGAGCCGTGAAAACCTACATTAATACACTCACATGACTGACAAATTAAGTGACTATCCATAGGAAAGGCTTATCTCTAGTACTGGTGCTGTCACGATACGGACAGAGTTCAGTGGTGCATTGTGACCAGAAGGCGGTGCAACGTCCATTGTAATTCCTGTGTTCACGTTTTTTTTATACCTAGGTCAAAGGGTGCAAGGCATGCGTAGGTGAAATTCAAAACCAATGGTCCCTATTTACTGTCAATCAAATGAGCCGTTACTGGATCCCTTATGACAAATGTGACTCAATGAATACTGCGACAGCCTGATAGACTGACGGACAGACACAAAAAAACACATTCGTCAGTAAGACTGCCTAAAAATAAAAAATATAAATAGGCAAAGTTAAGGCCTTTTTTGACGAATGTAGTACCAACGTCACCGATATTCCCGAGATCCAGTAAATCATTAAATTGTGATGGTATGCACCAATAAGAGAGAAACTGGTGGGTGCCATCACCGAAGTGGACGCAACGTTCGTAAACAGCCGCCTTGGTCACAACAGCAACCAAAGCGTGGATTTATAGCTTGTTGCTGTTCCATATTGAGCACTATGCTACATTTTAAATCGACTAAAATATAACTATATAGTATGCAATGTATATAAATTAATCCCACAATATGTTGTTGAATACATTATGTGCAATATAATGTTGACGCTGCCAAGATATAACAGCACGTTGAATTAACAATATAGTTGTCGGTGGTTTGATCTCACAGAACGGCAGTTAAACAAATTGTGCAAGTTTTTTAAATCATTGTGGCTCTGTATACCGTCTGCCCAGCAGTATAAATAGATTCACCACAGTAGGTCGCGTTTGTCGGGTAGAACGCGACTACTCCCACTCTCTGGGGAGATTTGTATAGCTCCCTCTAGTGGAGGCCCTTGCGCCATCAGTGGCAGCAAATCATTGCAGGGTTTCACCTTTATCTCCGTTGTAAAATTGGCATCATTATTATAATTGGTTATTGCCAACTAAAATTGGACCCATAGGTCACCATTTCCTCCAACCATATAACCCCCAAACACGAACCCCAAACCTGAACCCCAAACACGAACTCCAAACACGAACTCCAAACCTGAC
>JAZEWU010000044.1:1021515-1053695 GCA_036362915.1 Geotria australis | reverse complement strand
CCCCTCAAGGAGTATCATTTAGCAAGCAAGGTGTAGGGCTGTACCTTTACCACATTTACAATATTTCCGCGGTCGTATCCATTTTATACACCGTTTTTGTCACCACCGTCCTCAGTGCTGGCCGTGATGGAGGGCCTGTCCACGGACCTCGCGCAGTGCGGCGCCACCGGCTCGGGAGCCCGTCTGTCGGGCGAGGCGCAGGTGCGGGCCAAGCGGGACCTCATGGGCATTCTCATGGAGAGACTCACGACGGCGCTGCACGGCCCCGACTCGGGGTCCGTGGCCCCGGCTGCTTCCCAAGAGCGGCAAGCCCACCTGGCAGACGGTGCACACGGCGCAGAGGCGGTGACGCGCTTGGTAAGTGCTGGAGGGTTTGAGCGCGTACGCCCCGCGCGCTGTCGTGGCGTCACCGTCACTACTAGCTTTTTTGCTGTAAAACGACGACTCGGGAAGCGCAAGGTGGTTTTTCCACTGCAGAAGCCGGGCCGCGTCGCTGACATTACACGTGGTGAACGAGTTGAGATGCATGTAGGTGACACAGTAAACACTGTCTCAACATCAAAGCGAGCGACCAACCAACCGCAAAATGCATGGAGACTCTACACTGGCTACCCATCCACCAACGCACCACTTACAAAACAGCAATAATATGCCACCCTAAATACCTCGCATCGCTACTCCGGCCACTTGCCCCAACACAATCCCGTACTCTACGCAGCTCATCACAGCACCTACTCCACACACCGCGCTCACGAACAACCTTCGCACAACGCCGATTCTCGGTCGCAGCACCCAGAACCTGGAACAGCCTGCCACACCTATTGCGCCTAATACAGTCCCCCACAACCTTCAATTTTTTTTAAAAAGTCACCTCTTCACCGACTCACAACAAACCGACTGAGCAGAGCTCCGCGCCTCCGAATCAACGGGTGCAACGCGCCCGGAGAATATGCGCGCTTTACAAAATTATATTATTATTAATAATTCTCACACAAAGAATAAGTCATAAATCCCACCCCTGGCACTGCTTGGCTCTGAGCCACATTTCAAATGTCTTGTGAGGCAAGCGCTTTTGTTTTGGCTTGTTGCAGCCAGGAGAAAACCACCCGTGCCGTGAGGGGACCCGTCCTAGCTCTGCTCGAATGTCAGTGGAAAAGGAATATCAGTGGTGACGGTTATTGTTGTATATCCATACATGGGCAGTGTGCTCATGACCAGCTTACCCTGAGTTTTTGGAAACTCAGCTCCTAAACCTAGAGCTTTCTAGGTAGCAGTGGGACCTTACTATCAGTCCCAAGGGGATCAAGGTAATAATAATAATAGCATTTATATAGCGCCTTTCACCCGAGGGTCACAAAGCGCTGCACAGAGCTGCAGAGAGAACGACATGTCAACAACGACAGAGCACGGAAAATCAGCAATAATTTTTTTGGGGTTGCGTTCACGATCCCTGTCAAGTAATACTTGGTGTTACCTGCAAATTCTACCAAACACTTCGAAGCCGAGCTGAAAGACAACGATGTCCAGAAGCTCAACAGATGCCAATAGCCCCTCAGTCTGGAGCAAGAAGAGAGGCCAATGCCCACCACCTTTAAGGCCAGCACTGACTATTATATTTCTAAATGTTGAAGGGCTGTCTGCAACTAAAGAAGAACTCGTTGCAATGGGAAACTGTCATATAACCATCCCGCTTCGAAGAATCGAATCGAATCAGTCCCGCCAAAATAACACACCTACTTTGATTTTTTTGTCATAAAACACATTCGGGACCACGGTTCAATTTCTGCGCTCGTGGTGCATGTATATGTATGATGGTGGTGCAGTGGTAATATGATGGTACAGTAAGTAGGAAAGAGTTCATTGAGACATGGAGTCTGGTTTTCAAGTAGACCTGTTTTAGTTTCATTCCAACTATAATGAATGTCAGGATCCTGTATTCAGATGTTTATCTAATTCCATTTTCACAGCCATGATATATTACAAATATATTTGTTGCCAGCAGTTACCATAACAAATTATGTTTACTGCACTATTTTTACTTTTTAAGATGTTACCGTCACAACCAAGACACATTGCTGGACTCCTGAAACAGTCACAGAGATCACATGACTCACTAGCCAACATATATTATCCCGATTATGCTATTACTAACATGTCATGAGAAGAAAACCCCATGGGATCTCTTGCAGACAGTTGCAGTGCAACCCTTCCTGTTGATAACAAAAACCCAGCGTACCGTAGGATGCAGATATCACACAGCTATCTCCGCAGCAGGTCTCTGATCCACATAGTAGCGCCGGCACATTCACATCCACCCTGCCACTGACAATGTCATGTAACTGTAACCCTAGGTCATCTTCGCAAAAAGAGGCAATGTCTCAACGGGCCTATATTTGTATCTCCTGGTTAAATGAAGGATACGACTAATGTTCATCATGTGAGAGTCAAACTCTCCCGGCTGGCGTTTACCTATATAAAGTACAGAACAACATTTATCGCAAATGTCCGGTCATTGGCAACCGGGCTGAGATCATCAACTAACTTTACTTGAAACGCAGGTTTACTCACAGGTGGGTGCCTGGATTCGAACCCAGGTTGTCAGTGGTGCTGGCTTTGCGTATCAGATCTCCGAGCCACCCGGCCACCTCCATCCACATGGTTTTTTTTATGCGACTGCCATAACATAAGTGGCGCCAGAACGGCGCCACAAACAGGATGCTACTTGCTGCGTTGCATCCTGGGAATTTCTGTTTATTTATGGAAAAAATTACGCCTCGATTGAAGCTTTGTGTTGTACAGTAAATTGACCGTAATCAAAACCAGGTCTTACCACGCGACTCCGTGGTAACAGCACGTGCAACACACTCACACTCGCATGTATAATGAGCCCCTTAATTACACTTTGTAGACTGTCTGGAAAAGTGCTGTTAAGCAAGTGCCTGGTGGATATATGAGGTCGGGGGGGGGGAGCCAATTAGTACTACACACACGGCTCAGCTGCCTTTGTTTCAACAGTGTTGATGTTTATGAACAGTTTGCCACACCCACCCTCTCGTGTGGGTGGCCAGCACCACGCCCGGCCGCCTTTGTCTGCCTAGAGGCTGAGGCGACCTAGGGGAGGCCCAGGACCGGTTCAGAAAATTGTCACTGGTGTTGGTGGCCGTGAGCGAGATTCGAACTCGGGTCATAGCCATGTTTGTAGCCCAGCATAGCGCTAACCACTGAGCCACCGCTCCCCACCGTCAACGCACGCTCACACGCAAGACAAAGATCCCCCGTATAGCCTTAACAGACTGTAGGGGCAAGTGCCGTTAGCGAGCACCTATGAAGGGCGACACGGCACATGAGGGGGTGGGTGACCAGCACCACGCCCGGCCGACTTTGTCTGCCTAGTGGCAATGTTTACACACTGCACTAGGTACTCATTTGAGGCTGAGTCGACATAGGGGAGGCCCAGGACCGGTTCAGAAAATCGTCACTGGTGTTGGTCGTGAGCGGGATTCGAACTCGGGTCATAGCCAGATTGTAGCCCAGCGCGCTAACCACTGGGCCACACGCTCCCCACACACTCACACGCACGCGTGCACTCACGCACACAGGGCAGGAGCTTCGGATGTCAGGAGGAATGCGCTCAGTGGCTTTGCCCATCCTATTTCAGTCCAGCTAGCGGTGAGCGTGGCGCCAGCGTGTGTGCGCGTGGTGCCACTTGCGGCAAGGGAGCTGAGGTGGGGGGGGGGCCGGCTTCCCACCGGCACCGCATCACCGAGCCACGTCCGGTTCGATCCTAAGTCACACGAATGATCCACAGGGGCAAGACTGTCGCTAGGGTGGCCTGGGCTCACAGTAGGAGTTGAGGGGAGTCTGTCTCATCTCTGGTCAAACTGACCTTATCCAGACAGAGGGAGGAAACTACGTGGGCGAGAGATACCGCAGGCTCCCCGTTGCTGCTGTACTTTCCGACCCAAAGTCTGTCAGGTTTTCAAGTAAACATGAGCTCGCGCGGCACCTGACTCCCCCCCCCTCACAGGCTGCTTGTGAGCTGTGGAGAATCATTGTACGGGTGTGATAGTGACTGTGTGTGTATGGGTTTGCCTAGATATAGATATATAGATAAATGTTTATGATTACAGCAGAAAAATATCCCGGGGAGCTTGCAAACTCTTTACGGGAGTGGTCTGTCTGTCTTACTCGGACAGATGGTGAGGATCCGTTTTCCAAAGCGGGTGGATTGTGTGTCTACCCAGGGAGTGAGTCGGTCTCTACTTGGGGGTGGATTGGGGCAGCCTTGTGTCTACATCTATAGCCATCTGGGGGGGGGGGGGCGGCCATGAGCATCTACCCATGGAGCCATGCATTTCTATCCAGGGTGCTGTGTGTTTTAACCTAGGCTGCCATGCGTCCAACCCTATAGCATGATCTTGTTTAAAGATGCGGTTTCAAAATCCCTGGGGAGGGGTGGGAGGGGCATGATATAGTCAATGTTAGACAAATTTCAAACGTATGTTAAACGCTGCACAGTAACACCACCATCATAATTTGTCACTATCTATTTTATCACCGTAATATTTACAACCATTATGGTATTACCACCCGTAATATTGTTGACTAGGATATAACAATGTAAAAGTCAGCAAGTCTGTATTTAAGCTGAAAGGAATCGTAGAGGCGTGTAGCTCTTTTTAACAGTTGTCCAGTGGGCAGGGGTAAGCAAGTTACAACGCCTCAGGACACCGGGAGCAATTTATTGGGGACAATTAACCTTGGCAGCGTGTCTGTCTTTGGCCTGTGGGAGGAAACCGAAGTACCCGTTGAAAACCCACGCGGACACGGGGAGAACATGCAAATTCCATACAGAAAGGCACCCGAGCCGGGAATCGAATCTAGGACCTTCAGGCTGAGCCCCCTCCAGCTCCAACGATGCTTCGTGGATGCGCATGTCTATACCCAGGGTGCGCTGCATCTTCGAGTCTCTTTCAACGGGGTATCGTGTCTCTAATCCAGAGGACCTTGTATCTGGCCAGTCGGCCTTCTTGTGTCTCTACCCGTGGGGGCTGCACGTCTGTCATTAGTGAGGGTGTCCGTGTGTCCGTTCGCCGGATCAAACGAAACCCAACGTGATCGTGGCGAAGCCGCACCGCTGGGCCGTCCGATGCTAGAAGACCTCACACACCCAAACGCATGCCACCCACATTGATTTTTGGCAAGCTCATGCATATTCTGAAGTTGTCCCCATGCAACACGCAAATAGCAACAGGCATTTTGCCAAGAGTCCCGAATTAGATCTGGCGATCTGTGTGTGTCCGTGCGCGCGTACGTGCGTTCGTACGTGCGTATGTATTCACACAGCAACATGCACTGCCACACCTACGCGCACAGAAATAAGCGCACGGACACACTGCCACAAGTGCACAGGTAGTCATACACACGCAGAGTGACACGCACGCACAACCACGATCATGCACGCTTCCTCACAAGTAGACACAGTCACCTACACACACACAGAGACACGTACACACAGCTGTGAGTACTCTCCCTCAAGTAGATACACAAGTTGCCACAAATACAGAGCTAAACCACACGTACTCGTCCACGACTGCACACACTCACTCATAAGCACGCGTATTCTCACTCTCAGAAGTAAACGCGCACGTATTTATGTGTACACATGCCGCATACTTATATACACGTACATGCCAGCTATGGAGCGAGCACCCATACACAGACTCGCACGAATACTCAAACAGCACTTACACACAATTACAGAGCCACACTTACAGAAGTACAATCACACAGTCATAAACAATCACACACACAGAAAGACGCCGTTACTCCCAAATTCACACACAGCCACAAAGTTACAAAATGCAAAGACAAAGATTCCCCAATATAGCCTCTACATAGGCTGTTTCGGCACTCGCGCTTACCAGACACGCGCGCACACACACACAGGCTCGCACGCATGGACTCACAGCCAAGGGACGTAAGCTCCACTCGTGAACCAAAATGGATCAGTGCTCGAGATAAGATTAACTCTGATGCCATTTCATCTGAATTTCAATCTTTCCAGAGCAGCGTCAATGAGTGTCGGCAGCGATCGGCCGTGCGCTCCGCGCGGGGGAACGCAGCTCGTCCAAATAACCGCGTTTCACGATAAGTGATTTTCCTTCACCTCGCTTCGTTTTTGTAGCTGTGAGAGCATCGGTGCTGCGGTGATGGTGGCGGTGGTGGCCGCACAGTTATGTAACTCCGCGCGGGGTCTGGTTTGTGTGTATGCGGTGCGGCCGGCAACTACCCGCGCTCAAAGCTTTGGAGGCTAAATAAATATACTCCAGGAATGTGCTTTTAGATAATTTTTGATTATTTTTTTTCTTCCCCTCTCCTGTAAAAGATACGTGTCAGGTTTGTGTTTAGAAAGTTGGGGGGATTTATGCGTTTGGCACGCCGAGTGCGTTTAGAAGTCATATAACGGTGGGATCGAGCGCCCCGAGGGGAGGGAAGGGTGCTGGAGTTAAAACCGAACCCTCGATCGCGTTTCTTTTCTTGTAAATATTGTACTATAAACAAACGCCGCATTCATGCGTGTGTTTTCTTTAAAGCCGCGCCAATTTGCTTTGCCTTTGCGTAAGGAAAGACGCTGTTCGCTGTGAAGGGTTTTTTTTTACAGTGTATGGAGAGGTCCGGTGTTTTCATACAGGTTAAGTGGCGGGTTTTTTTTCACATGGCTGAGGTGGTCTTAGTCAAAGTTGTCGTTAAATCCATCGCCTATCGCTTTAAACTTTAACTAAAATCTTCAGGAGCAGCGGTCATTGAGACGTGGTGTTGCTGTCCTTGTTGTCGTCAGTAGTTGCGTCTTACAGGCTGTGTGGAGTTTTTATACTTAATCGTATGTACCGGTGGATGGTAGTGGGGCCTTGTAGACTGTCCTCCAAAAGTTAAAGTTGAGGTTTTTGGTCGGTTTACTTTTTAGAAAATTTGCGCAATGGTCGTTCGAATGTGGCAGCCGTCAGTGTAACCTGACCAACGTTGTCTTAATGGTGCCTTGTCTTGACCTATATAGATGACCTTTATTTATAACCGAGCAAGAGCCCATTGAGACTGCGCGTCTCCTTGACCTAACGTCACACTAACCGTCTCCAAGGATCTCGGCTCCGTTTCCACTCGGCGTAAACACAGTCGAGGTTTATTCCGACGTAACGTTCGACTCGGCTGTCCTAATTTCGAACCGTCTTGCCGTCGTAACCTCGGTCATCCTCAACGCGACGTACGTTCGCCCTCGAAGCGAGCGCGATGCGCGAGGGCCGCTCCGTGGTCAGCCCTGACTGGAGGGCGGCCGCGCTAAAGAGGTCGGAGGTCGCGAGCCGACAGACCCGTGTGTCGGGCCCCGACCGTTTGGCGGTCGGCAGGCCGGGGGTCGTGCCGCCAAGGGTGAACGGAGCTTTGTGGGTGGGCGGTACGGCCATGGGCAGGTCGGAGGTCGCCGATCTCGGGCCGGGGTTGAGCACCACGGTGGCGGGACTGAGGTCGGTTAGGGGGCCGGGTAGGGCGGACGAGATGGCGCAGGGGGTGCGGTCGCTCAGGCAGGACCCCGACTTGAGGGGGGAGCTGGCTACGCTGGCGAGGGGCTGCGATTTCGTTCTGCCGTCGAGGATCAAGGGTCGCCTCAAAGTCAACTACCAGCGTCGCAGCCCGGAGGTGCGTGCGCCTCTCACCCCACACGTACCCACGGCCGTTGTGGGGTAGAGTTTTGACCCCGTAGAATGCTCTGAACCCCCCGAAATACTCTTTGTCGCATGCGTCATGAATAGGATAATCGATTTGAATCGATGCACAGTAACGTGCCCGTTAGGATTATCTCGGTTTATGAGTCATACTCTTTTAAGTGAACGTGTCTCACTGCTCAAAGGACCCTGGGGCGGAAACTCATGTCTGCAGCCTGATGCCAACGGTGGAAATTCCACAGTCCTCAGGTGTGGGCTGGTTTTTCCACAAAGTGGTACTAATTTTATATATGGAACAGCAGAGGATTATGATGATGGTGGTGATGACGGGCTGGGTTGATCCTTGATCTGGGTTTTAACGGGCAACTTTCTGCACGTGTGCCAAGCAGAAGTTCCACATCTATATGGTGGAGGCTGGTTTTTCTAAGGTCTGTTACTACTAATGTTATTGACTCACATGGCTGATGATGATAGGCCGAGTTGAACCTCGACTCGGCTGTGAACTTACAACGTTACCTTTGTGATCTCACTGACCATGTTGACACCCGGTTGGTTTGACCAACGCAGGGTTTTTCAAACATTGTTCCTCGTAAGTCACCATGGCACGTCCTTCCGGTTTCACAAAACTAAGCTGTGACACATTGCACGAGCTTGATGATTGCTAAACAGAACGTCTCGTGAGACACTGACGATGAATGTGAAGATGATAATGGTGAAAAAACATGTTATAACGACAATAGCGGTTGTGATGTGGATAAAGACGATACGATGAAAACGATGGCAACGGCGATTACACTGCGACATCGTCAGAAACCTCCGCGCACCTCTGAATTCTCTTGCACGCAGGACACCCGGGAAGAGCCAAAACCTGAACCGGTCCTGCACAATCGCCTACCGCATGCTCCGGATCCCGAGCCGCACACGGCGAGCTCCCGCATTCACAGCCTCGGCTCCTACAAGCCGTCGGGCGAATCCGTTCCTCACACTCCGGTCTCCTCCACGCGCAAGTCTCCGGCTCCGGCGTTGCGAGGATGGAACTCGCGAGGGCCGACGACGCAGAGCGCCCTCATCTCCGAGCCCGCGCCGCCGCCGCCGCCACCATCGCCGCCACCACCGCCGGCTGTGGTTGAAAAGAGTCCGGATCCAGATTTTCTAAATCCGGTCGCCTTTGTGCAAGTCCCTGAGCCGGCAAATTCGGCCCGGGAGAGAGCGGAGGAGCAAGCAGGCGCTTCCAGAGCTGTCGTTGAGATCTCCTCCACCGTGCCCCCGGCACGGGATTCAAACAATCTCCGTCTCGGTTACGAAACCCAGAACCTGGAATCCGGAGTTTCGCTAAGCGATGGGGAGTCCGCTGTGGGTTTTCACGCGAGTTTGCTGTCAAGCGATGATGACGGAAAAGGAGAAGCATTTGGCAAAGGAGGCTACGGTGCTCGTGGTGGAGGTGATGAGGATATGAGTGAGGTGATGATTGCGCTCAAGGGGGTGTTTGGAACCCTGCCTGATGGGAGAGCCTATCTGGACAACATGACAGATGTCACAAAGGTGCGCTGGTGGGCTCATGTGTTCTGTGCGTGTGTATGTCCGTCCATAATATGTTAATGCGTGTCTAGTTAATGCATGTTTTTATACATTGTTAATAATAATAATATATTTTTGTAACGCGCGCATATTCTCCGGGCGCGTTGCACCCGTTGATTCGGAGGCACGGAGCCCTGCTCAGTCGGTTTATTGTGAGGCGTCCGCTCTACTTTTTTTACATTCAAATTTAGCAATTCCTTTTGGGCCATGGAGCGCGTGTGTAGAGAGTTTTGGAGTGGGCACTATGTGTCTGTATCTTGTTCCAGCAGTGGATAGACCCTAGCTGACGCGGTTCCCCCTTTGTGACGAGGTGCGCAGGCGTGCAGGTGCTGCCCCTACTGGAGAGTCGCCCTCTTCCTCGCCGCCCACGGGGAGGAGACCGGATTTGTTACCATGGAGACCATCGCCCTCACCTGGTTACGGTGAGGGCCGCTCAACTTCCCAGCATGAACCACAATCATTGAAGACTCACCCAGCATGCACCGGGCTTGCAGTGAGGCTCTACTTCCCAGGATGCACCTGGCTTGACAAGGGCTGATAAAGATCCTGTGATCCATTGTGTGCGAGAATCATGGTTCAAAATTGTAAAATTGTCTGAAAATGACTCAATTAGGATTACGCCCCTGACTAGCACACCATGCTGCTGTCACAGTGAAACAGCGATTTTGCGATTGCCCTGCACTACAAGAATTGCGCGAATACCAAATCTACTAAATTAACATGGTGTGAGTGGTTGAGTATATGAGCGAGTGTGTGGTTAAGAGTGGGCATCAGCGAGCGTGTGCCAACATGTGTGTGAGTGAGTGCGGGCGAGCGAGTTTATGCATGGGTGAGCACGAAAATGTATGATAAGCTTGTCTTTTAATGGGCAACCGCGTAGGTGTGTGTGTGTAATGAGTGAGCAATTGTGTACGCGAGTGAGCTAACAAGCATGTGTGAGTGTATGAGTTGGCGACTGTTCCGATATGACTGAGCGAGCGAGCGAGCCTTACCGCAGCTTGTCCACCACAGGGTGATGGGGTCGAGCGAGGATGACGCGGCGAGGTTTGTGTCGCTGTTGGCTCGGCCCGGGGTGGCCGGCCTCACGCAGGAAGACTTCATCCCCCTGGTGCAGGTGTGGAAGCGGAAAACACACAGATACTTCTGAGATCACTTCAAGTAATAATAATAATAGCATTTTATATAGCGCCTTTCACCCGAGCGTCACAAATCGATGCACAAGGGCCGCGAAGAGAACGGCATGTCAACAACGAAAGAAAAAACAACCAATTAAAACCAAAGTAACAAAAAATAAATGGTTAAGGCTGCTTCGAATATACAGAAAGGTCGTAAAACTGGCAATCTTAAGTGACCTCTGGTCAACACATTCACAGTCACCTTGCAATTTATACTGGAGATGATGACGACGATGATTAATATTACATGAAAGTAAATGGGTCTTTAGACTTGACTTGAAGGTTAAGAGGAAGTAATTCCAGACCGCAGGAGCAGAAGGAGGGAAGGAGTGACCTCCCATGGAACAAATGTAAACCGCGTGCTGTGTAGGAATTTAGCTGATTTTACATTCCAGTTTATGCAGGGTTTAAAACTTTACAGATGAGGCAGAAAAAACCTACAGTGCAGATAACCTGGTGAAAAACAACACAAAATAGCAACCCAGTCTCGTTGTGATGATGATGATGAGTGTTTTTCTCTATTTTAGGACATCGTGGACACTCACCCAGGGCTGGCGTTTCTCAAAGATGCTCCAGAGTTTCACTCTCGTTACATCACTACGGTAAAGCACACATATGCACACACAGATGTGCACACAAAAATCCCCAGTAATAGCCTCAACAGACTGTTGTGACAAGTGCTGTTCGCGAACAGCTATGAAGGCTAAAGGGCAGGTGTAGCCGGCACCACGCCGGACCGGGGGATGTTTGTGTTATACGGGGGGGATCTTTGTCTTATCTTTGCACCTGTAATCACACGTGTGCGTGCATTTGTGTTTGTGTGTGCGCGTGTGATTACATTCGTTTCCCCTAGGTTATCCAGAGAATCTTTTACACAGTTAACCGATCGTGGAGCGGAAGAATTACAGTTAACGAGCTTAGGAGAAGTAACTTCCTACAGGTAAATGACATCACAATTATCACTATATAATCACCACCACCACCATAAAATCTCTGTTGTAACACAACCATCATCGTCATCAAAACCACAGATTTCTACATGTTCACAAACATTATTATCCGCATTACCACCACCAACACCACTAACTCATCAGTGACCACAGCCACCACCAGCTACTACATCCATACTATGGAGCACTCTGCCTTTCACGACCTTTCAGTATATTCAAAGCAGCCTTAATCATTTATTTTTTGTTGCTTTGGTTTTTATTGGTTGTTTTTTTCTTTCGTTGTTGACATGTCGTTCTCTTCGCGGCCCTTGTGTAGCGCTTTGTGACCCTCGGGTGAAAGGCGCAATATAAAATGCTATTATTATTATTATTATCCACCGTCATCGTTATCAAAACGAGCATCGCCATCAATACCATCAACACCACCATCTTCAGTGCTTCTCTCCGCATTATTGATGATTAATAACCATTAACACACTGATGAATTAAAATTTGTTATTTTGTTAAGCTTATGACGTGCTGAATCTTACAAGGGAACTATTCCACTCAGCGGCATGTTACGTCAAAGTAGCCGGTACGAGGCTGAGCCCGATGCAGTGACATCACGGAACTACGTTTTTCCTTTTACCTCCACCGCCACGCTGCGTGACGCGGCCAGACGCTGGCGCTGCTGGCGGAGGAGGACGATATCAACCAGGTGACGGACTACTTTTCGTACGAGCACTTCTACGTCATCTACTGCAAGTTCTGGGAGCTGGACACCGATCACGACCTCTACATTAGCGCCAGCGACCTGGCGCGGCACAGCGACGGGGGTAAGCACGACACGCCCGTTTCCGCTACACGGCACCGCCATACAGGGGGGTTCATAACGGCCACATCAGAGACACGGAGCCATTGAGATCCTGGGTTCGGATACAGGTTTCGTACGGCCAACTGGGAATAAAGCAGGTTCTCAAGTACAGTTAGTTGGTGTTGGCACAACGCTAAGACGTACCGGCGAAATTGCTCCGTTGGCATAATACATAGCAACATCGCCCTCTCATGAAAATGTGGCAAGAGTTTTAAAATAAAGAGGCGGGTACACGCAGTACCACTAACGTGCGTCTTCCTTATCCCATTTCAGCTATTTCAAGTCGCATGATTCACAGGATCTTCTCCGGAGCGGTTACACGGTATGTGAGAATTGTGAATCTGTGTGTCTGAGTATGTGTGTCTGAGTATGTGTGTCTGTGTATGTTTGGAATTTTGTGGGTACATCTGTGGGTAACCACTGAACACATCTCTTTGTGTAACTGTGTGTATTTGTATGTATCTGTCTTTGTGTCTGTGTGTATATGCCCAGAAATCATGGGAGCAGTAGCGCAATAGTTACCCCACTAAGCTTGAAACCATATGACCCGAGTTCTTTTCCCAGCCATGGCTAATAGCAGCGTTGAGTCATATTAGAACTGATGCTGGGCCTCCCCTAGGTCAATACAGTTTGAAATGGGTACATGATGCAGTAAACAAACATCCGTACTGGGGAGACAGGTGGTTAGGAGTGGTTCTGGCCATTACTTGACTCTCAGTTAATCTGTCTTGATGTTACTGACATGCTGTTCTCTCCACAGCCACGTGCAGCGCTTTGTGACTCTCGGGTGAAAGGCGCTCTATAAATGCTATTATTATTATTATTATACCAACCCCTCATGCCCCATCCCAGCCTTCACAGGCGCGAGCTAGCAGCACCCATTTGTCCCAACAGTCTATGCAGGCCACACGGGGGATCTATGTATGTGCGTGTTGCAATGCTCTTGTCCGACTGGCAGATAGCAAAGCTGGCACCGTGTGGAGTGACGCCTCTGCCAGTCACCCTGGTCCATTAATCCGAAACATCTGCGTCTGTCCTGTAACCTCCCGCCAGCAAACCTGTCCACACCACACCACACCGCTCTAAATATATGTATTTGTGTGCATGCGTGTGTATGTGTTTTAAGCGTGTCTTTACGCGTGCGCTTATGTGTGTCCGTGTAAAAATGTTCCTGTGCATGTGCGCATGGCGTGTTGGCTTTAAAGAGGTGCTCGCTAATAGCACTTGCCCCAATAGTCTATTCAAAGCTATATGCGGAATCTTTGTCTTTGTATATAAGTAAAGATGCTTGTATGGAGGCACGGTGACGGAGCAGGTAGCGCTGCCGCCTCACAGCACAAGAAGGTCCTGGGTTCGCTTCCCGACTCTGGAGGCTTTCTGTATGAAATTAGCATTTTCTCCCCATGTCTGCATAGGTTTTCGCCAGGTATTACAGTTTTATTCCAAAGTCCAGAGACATGCGGCCTTAGGTTAATTGGCCTGTCCTGCGCCCTGTCTGTCAGGATAGGCTCAGACTCCGCACGACCCTTTACAGGATTAAGCAGGTACTGATGATGATGAAGTACGCGTCTGTGTGTGTGTGTACCTGTTACGTGATTAGTGGCTCCATGGCGCAGCAAGCCGGACGCATGAGCTACGCTGACTTCGTGTGGTTCCTGTTGTCGGAGGAGGACAAACGAACACCCACCAGGTACATCTGCACACACGCGTACACGCACGCACACACACTTACAACAACATTCACCACTAAGTGGCGGTGACGTCACCACAGCGCATGTGCCAGGCTATAAGCACTCCGAGGCCATCTGACGTGTCGAATCCTCACTGACAGGAGGTCTCGGGACAGACCCAGGTGTCATAGGCTGCCTGACCGGGATGTTTGGAAAATGCACCATCTGTGCTTCATACTGTACCAACCCGCTCTGTTTTCGCCGTTCGGCGCTCAGCTTGTTGTTGAGAGCGTCGCTCCTCTGCTCTCCGCTATTGTTGGAGGGCGACTGCCTCCGGCTGCCCAGTAGCGTCCTTCACGACCCTCCTCCACAGAGGTCGATCTTGACACCGCTGGTACCAGTCTTCAGCAAATCCACTCAGCTCCAGGTCTTCCTGTGCCACATCAGTCCATCTCTTCTTTAGCCCGTGCCGTGCCCATTTAGCCCCCTCTATCCGGCCAAACGTACATCCTCCCACCCCATCACCCTCCCTCAATCTCTCCTCCTCCCCCCCGGCTCCCCAAGCATCGAGTACTGGTTCCGGTGCCTGGACCTGGATGGGGACGGCGTGCTGTCCCTCTACGAGCTCGAGCACTTCTACAGCGAGCAGGCGCAGCGCATGGAGGTGCTGGGCATTGAGCCGCTGCCCTTCAGCGACTGCGTCTGCCAGATGCTCGACCTCGTCAAGCCCGTTCGGCCAGGTGGCACGCTCGCTTTCCCGCTCGCTCGTCCACTCACTCACACGCGCAATCACTGGGGCGGTCATACGCTTATGGGCTCGCTCACTGTCTCGTGCACTCGCTCGCTCAATCCGTTGTGCACTAGTAACAACAACACCAACTGCCATTCGCCACTTAGTGGCGGTGACGACACCACGGCGCCTGTGCCAGGCCATATGCACCTTGAGGCTATTTGACATTTTTTGCCGTTGTACAAATAATGTAGAATATACGAGGTTTAACCCTTCTCATTGCCGGAAAGGGTTAAACCTCGTATATTCTACATTACATTGAGGCTGTCACGTGAAGTGTCAAAGGCTCGCCGACAGGAGGTCACGGGACAGACCCAGGTGTCATGGGCTAGTGCACGCGCGTTCACCAGTGCGCGCACCCACTCGTACGCATCCCAGTGTGCTCGCGCCCTCAGTGGCTCGCTTACTCATTCCCTCGCGCGATCGTCACCAATGCGTTTGTACACAAACTGTGATATTTCCCTCGCGTGCGTACTCACCGGTGCACCGCGCCACCCGCGCACTCACTGGCTCGCGTCCACACGTGCGCGCGTGTACTTGCCTGCGTGTGTGCAGCGTGCGTGACGTTGGGGGACCTCAAGCGCTGTAAAATGTCACACATTTTCCTGGACACATTCTTCAACCTGGAGAAATATCTCGACCGCGAGCAGAGAGAACCCTTCGCCATCACCCGGGTAAGTGGACACATAGATCCCCCAGATAGCCTTCAACACAGTCGGGGAATATGCTAGCGACACAGTCGGGGAATATGCTAGCGAGCGATTGCGTTCGTCTCTCCAGTGGTGACGTGCGTGCGTGCGTGTGCATGCGTGTGTGTGCATAGGACCTGGATGGAGACGCACCCGAGCTGTCCGACTGGGAGCGTTACGCCATGGAGGAGTACGAGATGCTGGTGGCCAAAGAATCCGAGGCGGATCAGCTCGCCAAAGGGTACGGATACAGTCGCCCCTCGCTTTAAGATGGCCTCACAATACGATTAAATCACTTAAAATATATACACTCTATAAGAACATTAGTATCACATTACGATCACATTTCACTTTACGATACGCGTTATGATATGGCTGCGCGTGAGTGTCGGTGGCGCGGCAGCCAATCGGCGATGCAAAAGTATGCCGCTTGGGTAGTTTCTCAGCCAATCGCAGCGCTTTTTAGTGTTTACATCCCAACTTCTTCGGTCTTGGAACGAATTACCATAAAACTATGTACAGTATTATTGGTCTCACTTTACGATGGTTCACATTACCATACGTGTTCAAGAACGGATTAATATCGTAAAGCCAGGGACCACTGATGTCACTCACTATGACGATCTTAGTAACCGCAATATTATTGTAATGCCGCTCAGTGCGAGACCATTATTGTTTGTGACGTTGGTAACTGTGACGTTAGCGGCTGTGACCGTGTCAGTGATTCTCGCCGTTTTACTCACGCCACCGTCAGGACGTCCGACGAGGACCTCGACGATGAAGACGACATCCTAACGGCAGCGGAACTCGCCGGCGAAATGAGCGCTCTCACGGCACAGAGCTGACGGTGACGAAACCGCGTCGCCTCGACCTCCTCCTGCATCAACATCATTCTCACGTCACCGACACACACTTGTTATTCCGACAATCCTCGACCACCAGCTGTCATGGCATTTGAGGGCAAGACAATGAGGGGATGCTGTTCCCCCCAAGGATGTCTGGGGGAAGTGCCATCCCCTTGGTCCGTCTGAACCTCGAACTGTGTTCTGACAACATTTCTACTCGGTCTACAGCTCGTCACAGTAGGAGGTGAGGCCAAGGGCTAGGTTCAGAGCTTGGGGTATAATCCAAGGTTAGTCTCGTGTCCAGGATAGAACATCCCCAAGCATCGTGGATCACAATCGCAGCCCTGGGTGGATGTGACAGACTGACAAATGCGTGGGGGTGGAGTGGGGCGGGAAAATGCAGACAGTCGTTCGTTCTATCTGTCCGTCCGTCGGGAGAAAACTGGACATGTGTGTGACAGCACTATTGCCGCAATGCGTGAACGGTTAAGCGCAAGGCGTGTGTGTCGCCATACGCACGCGGTCTGCTGTAAACAAACGTGACCGGGCATTCACGCGAGCTGTCAGTTCTGGAAATCCATGTCGTGTATCCGGACTTTTGTATGTTACTCTGTTATGTTTTTTCTAAATTATTCGTGTTTCCCCCCCAAAAAAAATTCTATTGGATTTATGCTACCGCCATTACGTCTTGAGACGCAGAAGAAGTAACGTTTGTTCGGAACTCTCGCATCGAGCGGAGGAGCGTCGCCTCGCGTCGGAGGACAGCCGCTGATGACGACGTCGTGAAACTACTTGCGAACTACCGTATAGGTTTTCGCGCTCGTGTACGTCTCCCCGTTTTTCTGGCCGTGCCCGTGAGCCGTTCGACACGCTGACACTTTACTCCACGTTGCCGGGAGCTACATAAGAAACTGAATTCAGCTCTCGTTTTAAGTAACGTGCAGTTTTGTGGTTGCAAATTTACTGGCCATCGTTGGCAACTGAATTCGGTTCCTGACAAAAGCGTGCAGAATTCAGTCCGGACATAATGCCGAACAACTCGCGGTACAATCAGAGAAACACGCGGGAGCGAGTACAGTACTTATGAAGGCAGTCACTCCAGTAGCCTCTGATCCCCGCGTGATTTGGCGGCACCTTCTCACATACTATGCAAAGAGTGTTCGGCGCATGACAATCACAGCATCGCTCCATTTAAATAAATGATTGACGCAAACCACCGTAGTGGGGCGGTAGATTTTTGCACAAGTGCTTTCGCCTTCGTCCATGTTGATATACACGGCTGTGGGCACTGCGGAAAAATCTGCGGTTGTGCCGTGCGTATATGCCCCCCACACAACCCCACACTATCCAGCGTGGCAACGTGTGGTTCAAACAACCTCCACGACCCACGACGTCAGGAGGCCCTGATCCAACAGTGGCTTGACAACGAGCTCTGCGTTTGCACGTTCCATGCACAGGTTTGATTACACCTGGATGGGCAGCAGCGGTTGCTGACCCCAAGTAACTCCAGGAATGAATGGAGTAAGCTGCATTGCCTTTTCCTGGGCACAAGTACTAGTTCGACAGTATGGAGGGGAGGAGAGCATTGTCGACAGCTGCCTTTATAGAAAAAAATAAACCTTAGCATTTCTTAATATCGAGCCGACTTTATAAAACGAACCAAATGTCTGGGAGGCTCAACCAGGACACACGGTGAATTCAGGGCCCTGCCCAGTTCTACAGAGCCACGCTTTCTGACGCCGCTCCCGCCCACTCTGCCCACGATTCAGATAGCTCCACACTTTGCCCAACCAGCAACCCCAGTAAACATGGAACGTTGGCATGTGGTTGAAGCAACGTTGGAACGGTTGGAGCTGCGGATCCAGTTTACCGAGACCTGTGGTAGAGCTTGAATTATGCACGAATGCTCACGAGGTTCATATGGGGGGCGTTTGTGGTGTTGTTTTATATATTTATTTTTCTTGTAAAAGGCTAATGTTAACACTAGGTCAAAAACACGTTACACTGGGTGTTAATACAATGATCAACGCGGACACAGTACACACGGACACGTTCTGTCATTGCAGCCCGCAAGGCGCCTGGTTAAGGCCGTCACGGGACACGCGTGAGCCTATGGGGTAGTGACGGCGTGGGAAGCACCGCTCACGGCCGCACGCCCAGCCGCCTTTGTCTTTCTCCCACTGCTGACAGTTTATCTCTATCCACACCAACACCACCACTGTCGCAAGAGGTCATACTGACGTAGGTCTAAATCGACCGAGCTGAGGCCCAGGCCAAGTCTATGCACAGTAACGGCTCATCTCCATTGGTGAAATTCCAACATTGGTGGGAACACCCATGGTAGGACCCGTAGGGCAGATGCCAATTGGCCAGTGGTGGTGGTGGTGATGATGACGCTGGTGCTGGTGGTGTTCATCATTGTGGTGGTGTTCATGATTGTGGTGGTGATGATAGTGGTGGTAGTGATGATTGTGAGGATGATGGTGGTGGTGGTGACGAATGGTGCTGATGACAAAGGTGGTGATAATGATGCTGGTGATGATGCTCGTAGGTGGTGGTAGTCGTGGTCAAGATTTGAACGTACGTGATTGGGACAGTGGGGAGTGTGGGCACCACGGCCACATCAATAGGCACACACAAACTCACACCCACCACGATGATCATTAGTTATTAAGTTTAGCTGCCGCGCGACTCGGGCTGTCAAAACAGATTCAACATCAAACCAGTAACGAAAGCTCTTTAACAACGCTTCGGAGCCTCACTCAACGACAACCCATCTAAATGAATGGCAGGTAATTATCCAAACAAAACATAGTATAATTACCATTATGATTAAAATAATAATCACCCCTAAAAACCTCCACTCTCCAAGGACAAAAATACTTTTATTATTGTCATGATGGTAGTCAACTTCAATCGGGCCACCAAGACTAAGCAGCTGCAGTCTTCAAATCCAAAGTACTTGCTGATAATTGTTGGAGAATGTGCGTTTTTATTCGCGCAAGAGTCTTAGGGCAGCATCTACAGCACCCTCACCTTCTCCGCTCTCCAATTGTGTTGCCGCTAATGGACATTTGCACCCCGCTCACACTAAACAGCTACGCCACTGGGTTTGGTTGGAGGCATGGTCGAGTAATTGGCATAGTGTGGTTGGCAGGGGCCCTGATAAAAGGAATTAATTCCCCCCACCCCCCAGGCCTCATCTGAACGGAATCCGTGATTAAGGTCTTAACAGAACCCAGCATCGACGGGACAAACGAGACGGGACTGGGGCAGGATTGAGCCCCTGTGGGACCTGATCTGAACCAGGGAGACTCGTGAAGAGGAACTGAACTCAAATGGAAAGCCTAGACTAGAGGGAAACTCAGTGAAATTTACTCTCAATTGCCGAAGTGGTGCAGCAGTGGGACTGTGGTTGGTGCATTGCACGATGAACCTCAAATGACCCGAGTTTGAGTCCTTGTCAGGGCTAACATCAATAATATCTGAACCAGTCTTGGACTCCCTCCGCCTTTGCACTGACCAGCGTGGTGAAGTATGGTCAAACCACATGATCGACACGGCATGGCAAAGCCTTCAGCAAATAGTTGATTGACAAAGGCCCTTATGCAGTGCTTTGTGACCCTCGGGTGAAAAGCGCCATATAAATTGATATTATAATTATTATTAAAGGGCAGCAAATTACCTATTAATATATTTCCTTATATACCTAACCTTACATCTGTTCCATCACCAACTCTCTGACAGTAGTTTCTCTACGCTATGATTATAACAATCGTCCTTCACTGCCCGTGGAAAGTCTAACCGAGTCTCAGGACTCATACTTAGGAGTGCCCTGCATTGGGGTGTTTGGCCAAGAAGTCCATCTTAATAAACTTTCCTGGGAATGAGTCTGTAGAAAACCCATGCATAGGAAAGGGACACCACTCAATATTCCACTACACACATGGGTCAACAACAACATCAACCAACTTGCTGCACTGCCACCTACAAACATCACGATGATACGTGTGCGCGTCCCCGCACACACACGCGCAGTCTACTTGCTGTATTGCCGTCTGCCGGCAAGAGTTGTCTACACGCAAGATGTGAGCAGGGTTGCAACCTGTCATGGTTTTCCCAGGAACCTCCTCTTCTCCTCTTGTCGAGGAGGTAGCTGCCCTGGGAAATCTTTCGAGGACATTAAAAATCCTGATATTTGTCAGCTGGGTAATACTACGCCACTTGTGATAACGCACTTGATGCGTGGTTCTCTCCACCTCTCGCATGATCAGATTGTTCTTACTCCCATTGTACCTCATGGATATCTGTACCTCGAATGTGGCAACCTGATACGCGTGACTTTTGAAAGGGCGCACGTAGAACCTTTTGTCCAGACGCAAACCTTTCAGAGCCCACAACTCACGTGGGCGCCGCTCCGACGTTCCCGAACACAGACATTGCACCTGGAGTTCAACCTGGACCCGTGATCCTTGGGGAACCCGAATTCAACCCACCACTTAATTGGACCGTAACCATCATCAAAAGAAACCCGTGGAAGCTCCCGCATAGCTTAACAAACCACTTTACATGTATAAAACAATATATTACAGAACATCTGTAATTTGTAATAACCATATCGTTGTTTTTTTATACTTTTATTGCCATTTGGGAGCTTTTGCGGATTTAAAACCGTTCATGTCCCATGAGGGGTGGTTGGCAGGGGGGAGGGGGACCTCTCAATTCCAAATCGTCCGGGTGACATCTATCATGTGACCAAGCCCTAGTGAGCAGACGCGTCGGAGCCGCGGGTGTTACGGGTGTTGCGACACCCGCACTTTCACAGAAAGATGATTCCACCCCCCCCCTCTTTTTCCTGTAACACCCGCGGCTGTGACGTGCCTGCTAGTGAGCTAGGTCATGGTGACCCCATTCACTATTAGAGCTTAGCCGTGTTTAAAATAAAGTTTGGGTAGGGACAGGGTTACGTCATGGCTTAACCAGAGCCTGGGTTAGGCTAGGGTTAGGGTTTAATCAAGGGTAAATCGGTCAAGATCACGTATGAGGGTCAGGCTTAGTCATAACCAGCCACTTAAGGCCCACGCACACACAGGTGCGTGGGCCTGCTGCGTGAATGTGTTAGCGTGTATTCGAGTGCGAGTGTCCCCGAGCGCCAGCGAGTGCACGTGCCCGTGAGCGCGTGTGGGCGAACATCAAGCTCCATTTACATTTAGTAAACACACCGACGGCATAAAAAACCTGCGCCACTCAACCAGACGGCATCGTCACACGGGGACGACCGTCACCGCCGGGGGTCCCCAGGGATAAAAAAAAAACGGGTTTTCGAGTTGTCCGCAACGTTACGGGCGCAAGACGAACACGTGTACGTCAGCTGTTCCCGGCGCCGGCGCGGGCGCCGTCGCGACGTTCCGCGACGCGTCTCCCGCGTCCCCGGCACGACGGAGGCCGCGAATCGGGCGCCGCGAGGTCACGTGATGTCGATGTCCTCGTCGCCGTCTTTCCCGTCGAACCCCGTGCCGGCCGCCACGCTCAGAAACCCGGCGCCGCTCAGCCCGAGGTTCAGGCCGATGCCGAGACCGAGGCTGCCGTATCCGGCGCCGCCGCCTCCGGCGTTGCCGAGGCCCCCGACCGACCCCGCAACGCCGCCTCCGCCGCCGCCGAGCAGCCCCAGTCCGTACTGCGAGCCGGCGCCGGAAAACGTCGCGCCGCCGCCGCCGGCCACCGACACCGACATCATCGTCCGCGCTTCGGCTATGAGGCTCCCGAACGGTGAGGAGAGCCCCGCGCCGGCGGCACCGCCGGCGACGACGCTCGCCGAGCTGACGACGGCGCTCACGGCGCCGTGCAGGCCGAGCGCGCGCTGCTCGCTCGCCAGCGCGATCTCCGGCACCGCGAACGCCTCCAGCTTCTTGCGGCCGTCCTCCGAGTACGAGTTGTTGCAGCCGCGGCACACGCACTCGGTGCAGGCGCGCCGGTTCGAGTAGCACGGGCAGCGCTGGCCGCGGCACGTCAGCACGCTGGGGTTGGGCGTGGCGCGCCCGCACTTGCAGCCTTTCTTGGTCGTCGTGGTGGTGGTGGTGGTCGTCGACGACGACGACGGGACGGCGGAGGAAGAGGTCGTCACGGCGACGCCGCCGCCGGCACCGCCGGAGGAGCAGGAGGCCGCGGAGGGGGCAGGCTGCATCATGCCGAGCGGGGCGCCCACGCACGACGAAACGGACGACGGTTTCTTCTTGCCGGCCGCGGCCGCCGCGGCCGCCACCGCGGCCGCCGCGTGCTGCGCCGACACGGACGCCTGCGCGAGCGACGGCGGGACCAGGTAGGCGCCGCCCGCGCCGCCGGCCACGGGCGGCTTCCGCTTGGACGGCCGCGAAGTCCCGCCGCCTCCCCCGCCGCCGCAACGAGGTTTGGCGCTGTTCTTCCTGGCGGCGCCGGCGCCCGCGCCTCCGTGTTTTTTAGCCGGGGCCTTGGGTGCCGGAACCGGCTGCGGCGGCTTCCCGCCGACAACCGCCGCGGATTGCTGCTGCTGTTGGTGGTGGTGATGGTGCTGCTGCTGGTGCTGGTGGTGTTGGTGGTGGTGACCGGTCAACGCTGCGGTCGCCAGCGGCGACGGCTGCGGTTGCGGCTGCGGCGCCGGCGTCGTGAAGAGCGCTCCGTCGCCGTCCGACCGCGAGCGCTTGCGCTGGTTCTTGCCGTTGGTCGCCGCGGCGACCGCGGGCGTCGCCAAGGTCGGCGCGGCCGTCGGCGCCGACGCCGGCACCGCCGCCGCCGTCGACGCCGCGACCGCCGCCGAGGTCGCCGCCGCGACCGCTCCGCGGGATGCAGGGTCCGGGCCGGCGCCGCCACCACCGGCGCCGCCAACAACAACGGCGCCCATTCCGGAACCGACGCCAAGACCGACGGCGAAACCGCTGCCGCTCAGCGTCTGTGGCTCCAGCTTCATCTTCTTCTTCGGCTGTTGCTGCTGTTTGTTCTGCAGCTGCTGGTTGAGCACGAGTTGTTGCTGCTGCAGCTGCAGCTGCTGCTGTAGCTGCTGCTGCTGCTGTTGCAGCTGCTGCTGTTGCATTTGCTGCTGCTGCAAAAGATGCTGCTGCAGCTGCTGCTTGCGCTGCTCCTCCTCCTCCTCCTCCTCGCGCTGCAGGTTGCACGCGACGGCGACGTCGCAGCGCGCGACGGCGGCGCGGGCCTTGCGGGCGCGCCCGTTCACCAGCGGAGGCGGCGCCGCCGGGCGCTCCGAGCGGGCGCCGCCTTCGTCCGACTCCAACCCCGACGAGGACGAGGAGGAGGAGGACGACGAAGCTTTGGAGAAATCCGAAAACCTCTCCCAGTCCGAGTCGGACTCCGAGACCGGGTGCCCGCGCCGCCTGCGCCCGTGCCGGCGGCGCGGCGGGCGCTCCGCGTCGCCGTTGCCGTTGAGGGAGTCGCCGTTCGACTCGGGGAAGCCCTCGCGCAGGATCGCGAGGACGTCCACCATCCCGGCGCCCGTCACCGCCCCGCCGCCGCCGGCGCCCGCCGCGGCCGCGGAGCCGGCGACGCCGCCCTCCGCGGGGGCGCCGCCGTCGCCGCCGTCGTCGCCGCCGCCGACGGTCAAACCGGAGCCGGTCGCGGCGACGCTCGCGGCCGCGAGGTCGGCGGTGGCGCCCGTCGGGGCGTCCGACCCCGCGATGCCGGAACTCCCCTCGCCGCCGCCGCCGATGCCACTTTCTCCAGCCGCCAATCCCGCGGCGGAACCGTTTTCCGTCCGCTCGTCGCGCCCACCGTCCGGACCCCGGGGGTCGTCGTCGGCGCCGCCGCCGCCGTTGGCCTTCTTCGCGCCGTTCTCGTCGCCGCTTTCGTCGCCGTTCGTCTTTACGTCGCCGTTGGTGACCCCGGCGCCGCCGGGCACTCCGCCGGCGCCCCGCGGCGACCCGTCCGCGCGCCCCGCTCCCGCGCCCGCGTCCGTTTCGCCGCCGTCGCCGCCGCCGGCCGCCGTCGGCGCGGCGCCGCAGGCCGGGGCGCCGTCGGCGGGGTCGCCGGCGCCGCGGACCGGGCCGTGGCGCTCGCGGCCGGCGCGCGAGGCGATGGCGCGGCCGATGTGGGAGCCCAGCAGGTACTCGCAGAGCGTGCGGTAGCAGGCCAGCAGCAGGGCCAGCTGGCGGCACTCGGAGTAGGCCGCGTGGGGGTCGCGCGAGCACGCGCACGGGGGCCGCGCGCGCACGCGCTGGCCCCGGCACGCGCGGCACACGAAGTGCTGGCACGCGCCGCTCGCCGGCACCATCGGGTCGACCAGCAGCTGGGCTGCGGGGGGGCGAGCGAGGGGCAGTGGTGGTGGCGGCGAGCGTGGCGGTGGTCGCGGTGACAGCGGCGGTAGTGCGCGGCGGCAGCGGTGGTCGCGGCATCACGATAGCGGTGGTGGCGGAGGTTAGGGTGGTTACAATAGTGATGATGTTTTAGGATAGATGATAGTTGTGTGGTGGTTGTGATGGTGATGGCAATGGTGATGGCGACATTGGTGGTAGGCGTTTCGACGGTAGTGATCGTGGTTTTGGTGGTGATGGTGGTGGTGGCGATAGTGAGGATGGTGGTGGATTTTGTTGATGATCGAGGTGGTGATTATGACGGTCATGGTGGTGGCAGAGGAGGAGACAAGCAGGGAGAAAGTTGTGGTGATGTGGGAATGGGGAACGTACGGAAAACAACATTAACATTGATAGCGGTAAAGCAGATGTATTAACCTCACACCACTAGGGAGGTAACATGACCATAATTACAGCAGTATCAAACATCTACGCTTTGTAGCAGGACGTTCCTGCTACAATCGGCCAAACATCAACACGCGATTTACTTCTTGTGACAGTAAACCGGTGAACCTAGGATGATGCTCAGCACTGCCAACACTCAGCAATTGCCACCAATCACTCATGTCAGCACTGAGCAGGTCCCAGAACCCAGTCAGGCTCAACAATGCTTAGATACTCAATGACTGGAAGCAACCGCTGCAGTGTTCCTCCACGTATGACCTGAACAAGATACAGTCATCAATCATTATGCGTCATTAATAATAATAATATTACATTTATAACGCGCACATATTCATTCAATGTCAAAGGTATTTATTCGACGAGAGAACGACTCAGAGACGCGAGGAAAGTGCAGAGAGGCGGAGGAGGCAGCCAGGCGGTTTGCCGGTGCCATATTGCCACACACTGCTTCCTATCTATTATGATGTTATCGGCCAACTAATTAAAGAGTGTTTTTTTAAGTTGTGGGAGGAAACCGGAGTACCCGGAGGAAAACCCACGCAGAACAGGAGGAGAACGCACAAACTCCACCTAGAAAGGTACCCCAACCAGAGAATTGAACCCAGGTTTTGATGCTTAAAGGCAGTAGCTCTCCTCACCGCGCCTCCCCTCCACTGCTGCACTACACTACCGTGTCCATCTCACACCCCGCGCCTATAATACCTGCTATTCTCTCACCCCACCTCGCACTCACGGCACTGTAACATGCTGGTTTAGAGCACACGTGTGTGCACCTGGCCTGGCACGGGCGCCGTGGTGACATCACCGTCACTTGGTGGCAGGCGCGTCGCAGTCGCGGGTGTTGCGACACCCGTACTTTCACAGAAACATGATTCCATCCCCCCCACTTTTTCCTAAGGTCGTCTCATATCGTATGTTGCGACACCCGCACTTTCACAGAAACATGAATCCATTCCCCCCCACTTTTTCCTGCAACACCCGCGGCTGCGACGCGCCTAGCTTGGTGGCGACCGGCGGTTGCGGTCGTTGTTGTTGTTTGTAATTGTGCGGGTGGGTGGCTCGACTCTTACCGCAGACCGAGCACGAGAGCGCCTGCCTCAGGCTGGGCAGGAGGCGACACACGTCGTTGAGGCTCCCAGGTCTCCGCGGGTCGCAGCGTAGAACGCAGCGGCACGCCGACGCGTACAGCGACGTGGCGTTCATCGTGCCGGGGAACCCCGAGCCGGGGACCCCGAGCCGGGACCGGACGCCCGGGACCAAATCTCCCGAGCCGCGACCGGGCCCAGATATGTATGTGGCCCGGTTACCCGCGATCAGCCCCCCCACCTCCCTCCCTGCTGGACCGGAGATGCTGCCGATCGCGTTCCGAGCGGGACCGGAGTGTCGCGAGACTCCCGCCGCGGAGACTCCGGGCTGAGCGCCCCTTTCGCGGTCGACGACACTCGAATCGGATGTCAATTGTTGGTGTAGAAGGCGCGCTGGCTTCTGGTTTTGAAGGCGGCTGGTTCTGAAAGACTTGCAGTGAAGACGCGAGTCAGCCACCGGGTCCAAGCGCACACTTTGGTCCACCGAGACAAAGTCCAGACCCCGAGCAGAAGCGGCGGAGACAACAGGCGGTGGAGACAACACGCGGTGGCGGCCCCGCGACCCAAAAAACCCGGACCGAGACCCGGAGTCGAACCCAGCTTTTGTCCCGATCCCCCGACCTCAATAATAATCCAGGGAGCCCGGGCCGGAATCCGAGCGCGCGACGCCCCCAAACGCGACAACGGTCCCGACTGGGATCCAGTCCCGGAGGACGCAGGGCCCCGGACTGAGCGAGGCGGCGTGGGCCCGTGACCCGTGACCCCTGACCTGGGGGGGGGCGAGGGAGCGGGTAAGGGGGGTGGGCTCAGGGGCTCTTCCCCCGCATCCTTACCACGAAACAGTCACCCTTAATATGTCTATGCGTGTAATGAGAGGCAGAAGGAGAGCAGGGAGGCATCGTGTAAAAAGAACGCCGAGGAGAATAACAAACATGAACCCCAACACGGCGCCTCGTTCACATCAATTCGCGACCCCGGCCACGGGGGGGGCTGAAATATCGCGATACTTTGAGGGGGGAGCGGTGGAAGTGGAGGGAAATCTCGCGAGATTTTAGGGAAAGTGGGGCGTAAAGGGAGGGGCTAGTTTCGGGCGGGGGGCGGGAAAATCTCGCGAGACTTGGCGCGCGATTGGTCGCTAGCTCGGCACGTGCGCGAGGCGGCCAATGGCGTGCAAGGAGCGACCAGGCCAATATTGCCACTGTGCAAAACATCTGCTTATTTGCATTTGCAGCTCCGGCAATGATGCAGAATGAGCGAAATGTTTAATAACCGCATCACTGATGACAGTGATCGTTCGAGAAAGCACACGCCACTTGATGCAATTGACCATTTCACGCGTGGTGCTTTGTAGCGTGGTCCGGTTTTATAAATTGCCAGTTTCACGACCTTTCAGTGTATTCGAAGCAGCCTTCATAATTAAATTTTTGTTGCTTTTGTTTTTTATTTTTATTTTCTGTCGCTGTGCAGCGCTTTTTAACCCTCGGGTGAAAGGTGCTCTATAAAATGCTATTATTATGCTAATTGTCATTCATTCATTGTCAGAGACCGCTCAATCCCTATACGGGGTCGCGGTGAGCCGGAGCCTATCCCGGCAGACAGAGCGCAAGGCAGGGATATACTCAGGATGGGACGCCAGTCCATCCCAGGGCACCGGGGCAATTTAGTCAGCAGGCCAATTAACCTGTGCAGCAGCATGTCTTTGGACTGTGGCAGGAAACCGCGGTGCCCGGCGAAAACCCACGCGGACACGGGGAGAACATGCAAACTCCACACAGAAAGGCACCTGCTGACTAGATTTCCCCCGGTGCCGAGAAGTAACTTGCTTACTCCTCCCCGCTAGACAACTGGTAAAAAGAGCCACGTAGCTCAATGGTTACGTTCAGCCAAGATAAAAAGTGACCGACCGAATTAGCTTCCGAAAATATTGACATCGCAAGAAGTTTTGTAAATTGCTTTTGAATGGGTTTTACTGCAGACCTTGGATTGTGACAGGTTGAATGACCGTCAGGCTATAAGGGATAACAGGCTCAATGGAATGTGACGTGTATTGACTTTTTCCAGCATCCGGTGGCCAGTGTACTGTAGAGTAGACGGTGAAACAAACGCTCCTGAATCCGGCTAGCTCATGCAATCGGCTAGCATTTGAATATTTCGCTAGTTTCCAATTATACTTCGCTCTCTCTCCCTCGGACAGCACGACACAGAGGCGCGAGGAAAGCGGCAGAGGCAGCAGCCAGGCAGTGAGCTGGTGGCAAATGACCCCTAAGCTCTGCAGTCCTCTGCATCTCAAGGTGTAGTCAATATGTAATCAAATTGGCTGTGTTGGGTGGAGGCGGGTAAATTCTAGCTCTTCCTGTGGAATCACCAGGACAAGCGGTTTAGAAAATGGATGGAGGCGGATTTACGACACATTTTATTTTACGTGACCTAACCCATAAAAAAGGGACATACTATGGGACAGCATTGGTCACGAAAGCCTTCATGTTAAAATCACCAATATGCTTATAGAAGAGGGGTTTTCTTCGAACATTTCCGAATACATATACATACTTGGCTTCCGAGATCTGATGAGTCTAGGTGAGTTCCCGACGATTCAGTCATTGGTGAATGATAGCAACAAAATGCACCTTTACATTAGCCACTCGTAACACCGACACATTCAGTTTCAGGCTTATATTTTACAGAGCATCAACAGTCCTCGTTCTAGTCATGGGGCAGCAGTTTAACCATTCACCCCGACAACCCCGTCCCCTCCCCTAGAAAACAACACATATTTTTGCGTGATAGGAAAACAAGACATTTTTCGCTCCTGAATGTGACGTGGAATAAACCTGAGAGTTGTGACATTCTGGAATCGAACGAAGGCTTGCCAGGCAATCAGCGTGATATTCTGTCGATCATGAATCAACGCCAGTCTTGTTATGAAATCAACCCTAGACCTTTTAGATCCAGATGGGCCGGCTTAAGGTTTGCGTGATCTAGAACGGAGCGGGTCTCGCACGTGACGATGCCCGACGCAGTCGGACGCCGCCGCGGACACTTCACTCCGCAGAGCGATAGAACTGCGTCATGAGGACGGAGCACAAAGCCAGCATCTGCAGGTATTCATCAGCCCCGTCCACCAGGCACTTGTCCACCTCCTGCGGGGAACACGGAGACACGTCGAGCGTGACCCACAAAAACAAAAGTGACATGACCACGACGCAGGCACACAATGGCCTACTCTTACGAGTGACATTACGGGATCTTTAACATGCACAGTGAGGTAGAGGGTGCGCAATGTTACTACGATCATTAGACCGGCAGTATTAACCGTTGCCATGTGCGGCGATCGTGCTACCGCTAGGCCTCGTCACCACCCCTGTGCGCGTCACCGTTGTGTTTTTGTGCGTCTCGTGTCGTCTGTGCGTATCGTTCTGCGTTCTACGTGCCCGTGCGTGCGTGCGTGTGTACGTGTGCCGGGTGTTCCTGTGTCCCCTGCATATCGCTGACCCCCAGCTTGTCGGCGATGGCCGACTTCTGGCGGTCGGAGAGGTCGGAGCGACAGAGCACGTTCTCGTGGAGCTGCCCGATGAGCGTCGTGGCCGCGTAGCCCTCGCAGCAAATGTTCTGCGAACGCAGGAGGCGCGCGGCAGTCATTGGCACAACACCGCGCGGGTGGAGTGGTGTCTGCGTGCGACCGCTCGCCTCGGAAGAAAACGTGCGTAAACATCGACAAACATAAAATTGTTCAATCGCGATACCGTACATCACAATACTAACGTCATCGCAATACTAAGAGACACGGCCTTCTGGGAGTGCATCATTTCAGTATCGTTGGTTCGACACGTACAAACTTTGGAATGGTTTAGACATTTAGTGTCTCATCGGCAGTAAGAAGAAGGGTGCGTTACAGAAGGGCAATATAGAGAAGAGGGGATGACAGGGTAATGGCATCGGAGGAATGGTAGAGCGGACTGAGGGTGGGTACAGTAGGGAATACAGACGAGATTGTACAACAGGTACAGGAGGGGATTAGAGAATGGGGTAGTTCAGAATGAGTCCAGGAGGGGGTGCCACACAAAAGGATGATACAGAGGCGGTCGGTGAGAAGGAGGCAGCACCTGGACTGCCAGGTCCATCTTTTCGATGGACCCGGAGCGACACGCCTCCACCAGGCCCTCCAGCATGGCGGGGGGCACGGAGGCGGAGATCTCCATGACAACGGCTCTCGTGATGGTCGCCCCGGCGACGAGGCGAGCGGCGCTCTGCAGCATGGTGATGGCGCGGCGGAGGTCGCCCTCGGCAACCTTCACCAGCTCCGACAGGGCCTGGCAACGCGAGTGACGCAACCACAGGCTCTTTGTCAGGTCTGTGTGTTTGTATGTTTTGAGTTAAAGTCAGTTCACAGATAACACCTGGGCCTGTGCTGTGACCAAAGGCACAAAGAATATCCCAAAGCCCTGGCCTCTGGAAGGAATTATAGGTCAATAACGCAGAGATGTCCTCTTTAAATTCCATGCACCTCTGTTGTAGCAGACAGGCAGAGCGTATGGCATCTGTGCACGAACGCCCTGGCCAGAGGTCACATTGTGCTTCTGCAACTTTCTCCTCAGCCTGCCTGGCAAGGAGATACTGAATAATCCACTTCCGAATTCGATTCATCCCATTGCAACAAGTTCTTCTTTAGTTGCAGACAGCCCTTCAACATTTAGAAATATAATAGTCAGTGCTGGCCTTAAAGGCGGCCATTGGCTTCTGGCATCTGTTGAGCTTCTGGACATCGTTGTCTTTCAGCTTGGCTTCGAAGTGTTTGGTAGAATTTGCAGGTAATACCAAGCATTACTTGACAGGGATCGCGACGCGAACGCTTCTACCTCAATCCACTTACAAAGACACACACACCACCCATCCTCAAAGACACACAAACACACGTCCACCCGGCCTCACGCGCACACGCACACACACGCACCTCCTTCTCGATGTTGAGGCCCTCCTGGTCGGACACGTGCCTGAGCCTCTGCTCCTGCGCGGCGTCCGACAGGGGCTTGAAGCGGAACTTGGAGCAGCGCGAGGTGAGCGGCTCGATGATGCGGCTCACGTAGTTGCAGATGAGGCAGAAGCGCGTGGTCTTGGTCTCGCGCTCCATCGTGCGGCGCAGCGCGGCCTGGGCCGCCGACGTCATCGAGTCCGCTTCGTCCAGCACGATGATCTTAAACGGCGGGCAGGGGCTGCCGCTGCGGGGCGGGATGGAGGGAAGCGCGAGGATTGGCGCGGAGACCGTCGCAGAAGAACAGCCGCGTCAAGAGACGCAAACGCACGCACGCGACCGCTCGCTCACACGGTGACGCAAAAAATAATCCCCCGCATAGCTTTATCAGGTTTGTGGCGCAAATGCTGTTAGTGAGCACCTATGAATGCCGGCATGGCAGACGATCGGGTGGCTGGTCAGCACCACGCCCGGCCGCTTTTGTGTCCCAAGTGGCAATGTTTACACATCGCACGAGGTACTCATTTGAAGCTGAGTCAACACAGTGGACTCGGTCTCCCAAGTTGAGGCGCATATTGTGGGTTTCTTACCGCAGCGCACTAACCACTTTCGCCACTGCTCCTCGCATACGCGCGCAAAGACACCTAGGAACCCACAGATACCAAGACAAAGATCCCCCGGATAGCCTTAACAGACACCGAGGAACCCACAGATACACAGCCGGCGCCGCACAGACGGACAAAGCCCACGCTCCGTCGCTCACTCTTTGCGAGTGCCAGACGCCGTGAGCTGAGCGAAGTTCTTCACTTTCTGCCGCACGACCTGGATGCCGCGCTCGTCCGACGCGTTGAGCTCGAGCACGCGCTGCGCGTACAGCTCCGGCCCAAACAGCTCGCGCGCCGCCGCCAGGATCGTCGACGTCTTCCCCGTGCCCGGCGGCCCGTAGAACAGCAGGTTCGGAAGCTGCACGCACACGTGCAACGATTCTAATTCGATTCGACTCTTCGAAGCGTGATGGTTATATGACAGTTTCCCATCGCAACAAGTTCTTCTTTAGTTGCAGACAGCCCTTCGACGTTTAGAGATATAATAGTCAGTGCTGGCCTTAAAGGCGGCG
>JAZEWU010000044.1:1010505-1021398 GCA_036362915.1 Geotria australis | reverse complement strand
CCGTGAGCGGGAATCGAACTCGGGTCGCCAGGTTCGTAGGGCAGCGCGCTAACCACTGAGCTATCACAAAGAAGACAGACATACACACAATGCTAAAGATACCACACTGTGGGTATGGGTACACATGGCATTGGTGGCTGCATGCCTGTAATCCAGAACTGTAGAGGCAAGGGTTGGTAGATCACACAAACGTTGTGAAACCTCCTGCCTGTGGGCGTCAAGGTGCCATACTCTGGCTCGGCAGGAGGTGGTAGAGAAAAGTGCGTGCTAATCTCCATCTGCCCCATTTTCATCGGATACAGTGTTGCCCCCTCGCACACCCGGGTTATCTCCGGGTGATACGATTTACACACACACACGTATAAAACACCCATTGTCTCAAAACATCTTTACAGGTACTGCCGTGTGTTGCAGATTGTGCTGCGATTATATGATGCAGTTTGCAGCAATGATGCTACTTTATAAAATCACTCATAATAATTATTACAATAGGTACGCTTCGGTTAACAGAGGCAGGCAGGCTGACAACTGAGCTACCAATACACAGGGGGGCACGCGGGTTTGGATATACACAGTGGAGATTGTAAGCAGTGGAATCAGAGTGAAAATGTTTTAAACCCCAAGAGCCCATGGGCGTCTCTGCTCACATCGGCTCCTTGCAGCGACTTCTTGAGGACGGCCACCACCTCGTCTTGGTACGCCACCTCATCCACACACCTGGGCCGGCTGTAACATAGCCATCACACCTGGTTACCACCAGCATCGTTCATGCAGTACTGTCATCGTCGTACTCACGTAGTATTGTCATTATTAGTATTGGTGGTCGCTCTTCACAGCTGTTCTACCTCGCGACGTTTCGCCTCGCACGTTGCAAGCGGCGTTATGATTACATACTGAGCGTGGCAAATCGATATTTGAATTTTTTTTAGATGGAAGGGCCAATTTTAATCTCAGTCGACCTAAGCGAGGCCCAGGCCAGGTCAGGTCATTAATTTATTTTGCCACTAATGTGTATACACACTAACACAGAAAGGGCACTGCCGTGAGTGACATAATTTTAAATATTTTATTGAGAAGAGTTAGACATCTACTTGGTACACATGTAGACAGCTTAAATAAATAATGATGTTTGCATTTGAGGAGAATATGTGAGGAAAAGTTGCGTGTGAGGAGACATTACGTGTGAGCTGTTGAACGTGAGCTCACGCATGTGAGATGTTGTTTGCGACATGTTTGCATGTGGCTACGCCGCTCTCACTATTTCTCCACCCATGGCGTCGCCCGGCTCCGCTTCGCCTCGCAGCTCCCGGCCTTCTCCTTGGCAGCTGCCTTGTCCTTCTGAGGCAAACTCCCGCCTTTAAGGAAGGCGTGCATCTCGCTACCGCGACGAGAGAAGACGAGGAGGGGGGGAAATAACGAGAAGAGAACGAGACCCTCAACCACACTTTCTCCCGCCAAAAGAACGTGGCGGAAAACTAACGGAAGTGACGACACCCGGTGTCAATTTCCCCAAAGCGCCGCAATGTTGACATCGGTATACAAGCACATATTAACAACACACACTTAAAAATAAAACTATATTTAAACAGATATTTACGTGGATATTGTGTTCCTTTGTGTGAAATTTTCAACAACAACAAAATATTGGGGAGAGCCATGCATGTAAAAGGGAGATGGACGAGACCAACTCGGCATGTGTGTGAGGGGAAACTCAGTTTTTAAATTGGAAGGAAACATTGAGCTTTGTAGCTCTTTTTAACAGTTATCCATGTGACTTAACGGGGCTCTACTGCTCGGGTTCAGTTCATTTTTGGCTTTTAACCGAGACCCGGGTTCAATTCCTGGCTCGGCCACCGCCTTTCTGTGTGGAGTTTGCATTGTTGTCCCCGGTGCCCTGTGACAGACAGGCGTCCCATCATGGGTATAGCCCTGCCTTGCGCCCTTGTGTCTGCCGGGATATGCTCCCGGCTGAGCGCGACTCTGTACAGGATTGAGCGGTTTCTGACAATGGATGGATGTTTGGGGCACTCAGTGTAAACATACTGACCGGCGGACGTCATCCAGCGCGGTGCCATAACAATTTGACGTCATGTAGCGCCACCACTGTGTTGCGGCCGAGTCACCATCCGCTTGGGCCGTGGCGTCATTGAGGTTGAAGGTCGGGGGGGACGCGAGGCCTAGAGTGAGTGGAAACAGCGAGCAGACGCGACACACGAGCGGACACGCGGGAGCCGAGATGTGGTACGAGATCCTGCCCAGCTTGGGCGTCATGACCGTCGCGCTCATGGTCCCTGGGTTCACCACCATGTTCCTGCAGCGAGCGTCCAACGGGTGGAAGGTGAGCGGATTGTCCTGAGACGGACCGATGCGATGCAGAAGGGACGTGGAGACTATTGGACTCGCCGATGACCGGTACCGGGCGGTGTCAAGATCGACCTCTGCGGAGGAGGTTCGTGAAGGACGCTACTGGGCGAATTGGCCTCCAACAACAACGTAGGACGGAGGAGCGACGCTCACAACAGCGAGCCGAGCGCCGGGCGGATTATTTTTTTTTGCAATTCTTCGAAGCGGATAAAACTCAGCAATATGGCACGGTCGGCAGCACAGGTGGTGCCCCAGATAGCGAGAGTATTTGATTTAAAGATAGGAATCCATAAATATTGTCTTCGTCATGATTCAAGCCATTATCACCAATATCATTGTCACCAGTCATCTCGGGCAGCCGATGGCACCTGGGTTTTGACCCGTTTAAACATACAGTCCACTCTCTCTAATCCTGTTTTACCCCACGATACGTCCCGGTTGTTTGCCCGTCCGAGGTGCCAACCCTAGCAGGGCGAGTTGAGCCAGGCCGGGTCCGTGGCTGTGGGTGGCTGTGTCAAGCATTAGCTGCCCTCATGGTCGGCAGAGGGCGCTGGAGTGAAACCCATCGTGCAATGTTGTTCCATGGCCCGGCGTCTCTCTACAAGCCGCCTTCATTCACAGGCAAACTCACGTTGGCCAACGTTATACAAGTGGTGCATATACATAATGTTTTTCTTCCTTGCTTTTATATCGGATCAATGTTTACGAGAGATATCGTGACCTACTGCCTCAAGACAGGCAGACAGAGGCATTTACATTTAGGTTGTTTCGCTCCGTTGCAAAGATTTTGTTCGAAACTCTGTCTCAATGCGTATCGCTAATTTCTGCCGTGACAGGAGAGGCGCGTGGTGTCGGACGCTTTCGGATTCATGATGCTCGAGAGGGACGCGCGATTGTCCGGGACAAACACCTACTATCAGACCAAGGTAAAGCTCTATCACCAGCGTCATCACAGAGCACCATTCACCGTCGACACCATACACTCACATAATTCTCACCATTATAATCCCCATCCTCGCCACTGTCAACATCATCGCCGCTAGTCACCACCGGTAATCTCCAAAAATAATCATCAGCATCTTCATTGTCATCACTAACACCGAGAATAATTGCCACGTAGAGTCACCATTATCGCTATATTCACCATGGTCGACGTTATCACCGTCACCACCGTAAATCATCACCGTTGTCAGCGGCGTCATCATCATCGCAATTGATTCCACCAGGACTGGCGTCGTCACCATCATCTGCAAAAATCTGAACGGAGGATTGCTCTTGTGTGTGTCTCCACAGGGTTTAGAAAACATCAAGTAATCTGCGAAGAAAAATGACCATCCTCATCCACTCAACCCTGTGTAACCTCTCTCTCTCTCACACACGGATGCATACATCATCACTATCCACCCAGTTTCTGAGCAACCAATAAATTCCTGAGCTCCAACAGCACCTTGGTCTTGGTGTTTGTTGGTTGTTGTTGCACTCGCCACCTCACTCACCACGTGTGCTCAGTAGTGCGTGTATCACGCTATGTGTGCGGGCAGCAATGGCGGAGTGGTATCACCATCCTGGACCAATTCGAATGCTTGACTGAAATGAAACATCGTATTCCACGCTTTCATACCATTTCCAAAAACGTATACTAGTGACATTTGACCTTGCAGCAAATTAGTTTTATAAATGCACGTAGACGGGCAATCAAAAAAAGTAAAAAATATTGACCAAGACGTCTGTCTTACCTGGATCAACAACAAATTACATTCACACGTATCACTACTAAACATCCATCCATTTTCTAAACCGCTTTTTCCTGGTGAGGGTCGCTTCCAACACACGCCCAAGCGCCGGCATCCTCTGTATGTTAATATATTTTTAGCCTATTTACAACGACCAGCAACCCTGTACAAAACACGCAAGTCCAGGTTGGTTATTAATGTTTTATTTTAGCATCACTCAAGCTAATCGCATGTCCAGGGTTAGGTTAAGTTTAGGTATAACGACTAATTCATTCAATTCAATCACCGACAGTTTCAATCGTGCGTGGTAACGGACGGGTGTAACGCGCGCGCGCATCATCGTTATAAAACAACAACCAGCCGTTATTGCAAGGGGGCAGACACACGGACGAACACGCGGGGACACGCACACGGCGATTGGGGGGGGGGGTCAGACACGCACACGGGTCGCGGCCCAGGTCACCCTGTCGATCGATTGGAGGTCGCGACGTACGGCGCCGACTACCGTCGTCGCCGCCGCCGCCGCGGTGTGAGATGAAAGATGATCCGAGGATTCGCTCCCAATTCACGGTTCTCCGTCGGTCGCCGTTCCGCTGGCCGTTACCGTCGGTGACGGTCGAATCGCCGATGTGCGCTGGGGGGGCTCCCCGATAGGGGGGACGCCGGTGCGGTTCTCGCGTGCGCTTTTAACGCGACGGTATTGTAAAAACTAGAATGCGTCGACGCGCTGGGTTCGGAGAGGGGGGGGGAGGGACGGAGAGAGGACTTCTACACTTGCATGCATATTTCGATATTTTTTTTTCTTTTTCAACGCGCGGAGGGGGCTCAGGACGGAGGGAGGGAGGGAGTTGCGGTGGGGCAGAGTGAGGTCGGGAGGGACCGCGCCGGGCGAACGGGGTCGCCGTCACGAGCGACGGAGGGAGGGCAGCAGCGGAATCTTTAATACGAGACGAGCGTCGGCACCTCCACAGGCGATCTCGCGGCAAGCACCGTGCGTGCACGAGGGGTGCGTGGGGAGGGGGGGAGGTGAGGGTGAGGTGAGGTGGGGGTGAGGAGGCGTGCGGGTGCTGTGCCAGTGACAGAGTGGGGATGCGAATGTGTGCAGTGCTGCTGAGGCTGGCGTGCGAGCGTCTGCCTGAGTGCGCGTCCTAGCATGCATGCCGACAATTGTGTGAGTACACTGCACCTGTGTATCGATATGTCGCCGGGGAGCGTGCGCGCACACGCGCGCGTACCGGTAACTGCGTGCGTGAAATGAACAGCGGGTGTGTGTGAAACGCGCATTGACGCGCCGGGTGAATGTGCGTCTGTGAGTGAACGTGTACCGTTAAACGTGTGCATCACTGTGTGCGCTGGACAACTGCGTGCGCTTGAACGTGTACCGGCGAATGTGCGTGTTTATTATGTGTGTGCGTGCGTGTCTATATACCACCGTGTACCAATGCAGCGTGTGTACGTATTCAGCAGGTGCAGAGACCCACACAGCCGCTCAGATCTCCACTGCAACAGCTGCTGATGCGCCTCTCTGAGCCCCGTGACCTCTGAGCTACGGCCGAGAGGTCACGGGCGCAGCGGGGGCAGAGAGGTCGGTGACCCGACACATCGACCTCTACGACGATGAGTTACAACTCTTACACGGTCCTCTTGAGGAGAAGTGCATTTGATCTACCACCACCATCACTACCACCATCGATGCCTCAAGGCCTTAATCCCTGGGCCTGAAATAACTCTCGAAGCCAGATTAATTCCTCGACTGGCCATGTGGGGCCAACTTTCCACAACTTCACACATTTTCTCTCTCTCCAGACTTACCTGGATTTTTAGACGAAAATATTTCTCCCAATTTTTTTTTTGGCGGAGTTTACGCACAAACGAGACGTTTTCAGGCAAGCGCAAAGACATTTTTCACCAACTCCTTCTATCGCTGTGATATTTGGTCACCTCTGGCCTTCTATGCCAGGTCTAACCGAGGACCCTTCTATTGCTCCCTGGAAGGCCGATCCATTTACAGATACCCCACCGACTTCCAACGATGACCCCCCCCCCGGCCCCCTCTTTATCCACGTTCTCCCCGACAGGCGACTGCGTGTATCGGGAGAGTGGCCGCGGCACGTAACAAGTGCACATTGAGAGGGGCGCGAGACGTGTTGGGGGCCTAACATTAAAACGCCGGTGCTGTCTGCAACTTATCCTCACGATTGTAGTTGGGGTGTCTATATATGGATCGGCTTGTACGTGTAACAGATTGCACAGACTCGGACTCAACATCCTGACTTCAAATACGGAGCGAAGCAACTCCCGCGGCCGGGACACCGATCACAACAGCTCTCGCGACATCCCCCCCGGCTCGCAACCTCAACCCGGTGAAGAAGTGCCGAGAGGAATCGGCTGCACATTCCATATTCCTATGGCGGGAACCATAACATCACACCCCCCCCAACCACCCTCGCCTTCCCATTAAACAAGTGAACACATCTACAGCAAAGACGGCTGTTCATTTAGCATGCACCATGCGGTACAGGCATGCCCGGTACGGTGCGACCGTGTGTAGCGATCTCGTCAGAACGCTGTAACCGCGAGGTGACTTTGTATCGTCTAAGTTGACTTCTGTGGCTCGTTCGTTACAGACGGCGTTCGGCGGCGTCAGCCCGACCGGCGATGACGTCGGCGCGGCTCTCTTGACGCGCGCGTTCCGCACGGAGCGCGACGTTTTCCCGCGAGTTTGTGATTAAACCGGGGGGTTTCAAGTGCGGCGAGCTGATAAGCCTCTTCGCTTCAACAGATCTACGCGACGCAAGATTTCCCGAACGGGTCCACCGTCCAATAACGAATCCGTTACAACGACTGCGGAATTTATCAAGACGTTTAAGTGAAGGGTGGTCGCGTTTCACACATCTCTCACTAAAACCCGTCTACGACCAAAAACGTCTCTCTAAAGACCTCTCAGAACTAGTTCTGCGAAGTCCACTTCCGTCGGCCGTTGTCTAACGTGCCACATCGCTCTGTGAAAAATCCGACCGGATTTCTCCCCCCTCGTCGGTCACGGCGAGACCGGACGGAGGTGACAAAGAGACGTTTCCCAAAAACACCGTTCGCCACAATAGATCTCGTGCACCGGGAGGACAACCTGTACCGCCGCACTCTGGTGCTATCCCAAACCCTGTGCCAGGTGTCCAACGGTGGCGCCGAGCCACGGAGCCCGCTGCTCTGGAAGACGAAGGACGGACGGGAGACCCGGGAGTGGCCCCCACAAGGCCTCGAGTGGCTGTCTCACTCGCTCTCTCACTCTCTCGCGTTCTCTCTCTCTCTCTACCTACCTCTCTCATGCTCTCAGTGCGGGTAGCGTGGGCGCGGCCACCGGGGCGGTTGGCCCGGGCACAAAATTTCAAAATAAAGAAAAATAAAGTAGTAATAATAACAACCATAGTGTAGCTCTTTTTTTTTAAAGTGAGTTTAGTTCACGTGAAAAGTTATGCAAGTGTTGTGCCTTCGAACTAGTAATAATAAATAGCGCGCCCTCCCCCTCACAAAGAAAATCCCAATGTTCGAACATTCTACGCAGTTTTCAACATGACGGGGCTAATAAACGTTGCCACGTAACATTTTTGCTGTGATAATTTTATTTTGCTGACGCGGTAGTCATTTCTTATTCAATACTGGACTGGTGGAAGGCACTCAGGGAGTGCTAACGGTCCACGGGTTAGGGGGCGCAATACTTGCCTTGCCCCGGGTGCCGGCAACCCACGCTACGCCACCGCATGCTCTCTATCTCGTGCACTCTATCTAGCGCTCTCTAGCTCGCTCGCTCGCTCTCTATCTCACTCTCTTACTCTATCTCGCTCTCTCACTCTCTCGGTTATTTGGTGTCACGTTATCTCGAAGCGCAAAGTCGCCACGTTTCGGATTCGGCGCGTTTAAGTGCGGCGCCGGATAATGAACCGCGTTCCGTGTGGATTTGCCGGATTTGTTGGCCGTTTACAAACGTACACAAACGACACGGCCGGTGATCTGGCCGCCGGTGGTAACGGCAGCTTTCCGCTGATATTCAGTGGCAGAGAGAAAACAAAAAAAATCCAGTTTTGGTGGAAAAGAGCGGAGGTTTTTTGGCTGCGCCTCCGCTGAATATCGGCCGAAGAAACGACGTTAAACGTCGTACGGAACCAGCACGGAACTTAAAACCGAACTTATGACCTCGCCGCACAATGCATCCAGCGTGGCCGTTAACGCGCGGAGTTTAAACCATCGCGGGGCAGGGGGGAGGTTAGAATCCCCGGGGCGCCCGTGTCGAGTGGCCCAGGGGGGCCCACAGTACGGACGAGTGCGGAAAAGCATCTGTGCGAATATCTGACCGCTCCGATTTCTTAACAATTCCAGTGGGAATGCACGCCACGTCGGCTCCTCGCATCGCGACGCCACAGACTCGCGCAGCAGTTCACAGGCAGACGGACGAACGACAGAAGAACCACGGACGGACTACGGGATCACACAACCTTCTAGAATCTAGAAGGAGACGCAACGACAACTCGGCCTCACGGATCATTCGAGAACAGAGACGGAACCACGGACTCACGGAACTTTCGACAAGGAAGATGGGCAGCTCAAGACTCACGCGGTTCCCGGCCAGCGGCTCACGTCGGCGGCGAGTGATGTGTGAAGCGGTCGCGAGCCCCGATTCCGCGAGCGGGTCTAACTCCTGCCCATCGAGACCGGCGTCACCGACAGAGAGAGGGTTGCCACCTGTCCTGGTTTTTTTCCAGGATCCGTCCTCATCGTCCTGCAGGGGAAATCTGTACGTTTCTCTGGAACGAGTCGGTGAAAGTCCCAGGCGTTTTACCAGTAATTGCACGTACAGTCCTGTCTCTTATTCTGTTCACCCCGTCGATACGTCCCGGTTGTTTGCGCGTCGCAGGTGGCGACCCTAGCCGTCGCGAGACGCCGTCGATCGGCCGAGACGCCGCCCGCGACCCACGCGGATTCTAGCGACGCGCGCAGAGCGGAGAGCGGCGCAAAAAACAAAAACGATTCGAAAGCAGCGTTACGACTCCAATCGTTACGGTAATTACAACAAAATCAGTGCGAATGATAACACATAAGAAGAACAGCTTTCGAGAGCTGCTCCTTTCTGGATAGCCGCGTCGAGCGTTCCTCCTCTCTCTCCTTCGCGAAGAGAGCAGGTGAAGGAGAGAGCGGGAAAGCCCGAAACGGTTACCCCGGAAGACCAGCTCTCGGGAGCAACCCTCACGAGCGGAACCGAGAAAACCTACATCGATACACGAATAACAATAATTTATGATAATTACAATATAAACTACGTGATTAATAAAACAATTACAATATCGACCAACGTAACTGACGTAAAGTGACAGTAATGAACCGATGAGAGAGCGCGGCTGGCTGAGTGACGGGAGCCCCCGTGGGGGGTTGGCGTGGGCCACCGTGCTGACCGACTTCCACACACGCCACATCTCTCTCCTGGGAGCCGCGTCTCCGCGCTGTGACGGCCACTCTCCCCACGGGCAACGTCTCAATCATCCGTGAGCGGATTACCCGTCCGGGTTGCGGATTAAACTCACTTGCTGGACGTAAAGTAAATTTAAAGTAACATTCCCGCGTCCTGCCGCCGGTTTGTTGATATTACAGTATCTCCTCGACTCACGGCGGAGTCGCGTTCTGATGACCCCGTCGCAAGTCGAAAATACCCTCGTGACAGCTTGTAAACAAAACACAACCAGCTGCTAGACACCCAAACGCAGACTGAGACCCAGACAATAACAAATATTGCTGACTTACGGCAGAGCGGCCAGCCGATGATATCGTAGCGCGGCCGGAGCGGTCTTCGTTAGACTTTACAACCAACCGTCGGGACTCGAAAATAATATGATATGGTTAATGGAACGGCAATCTTAAGTCCGGGTTGTCGTAAGACGCATACGTCGTAAGTCGAGGAGAGACTGTACAGTACGAGCTCATCACTCGCCGAGTGTCGGCGACTCGATGCCCCCACGTGACCCCCAAACTCGGCAGCAGAAAATACGATTACTTTAGAGAAGCGACACGAGCAAGACGACAAACTGAAGTCTTAAGCTATCATCGCCACCACCATCACCACCTACATCACCACCACCCGCTTCTCAATCCTCCTCGAGCTACAGGCGACGGAACTCGGAGTTGTACAGCGCGCAACGACATCAACAACAACAAATAAATAAACACGAAGACTTCATTTCTTAAATAACGTAAAGATAAATAAAAATCAATGGGCAACATCGCCCGTGACCGCACCACCCGCTGCTAACCCCTCGCGATCGCTTCTCGGAAGCCAAGCAGGCCCGAGCCCGGCGCTGGTGGGACGTGAGTGAGTGCTGATTGCTACTGGCCGCCTCGGTGCTCCGAGCGGCAGACAGCGATAACACCGGAGCCCTCTCGCGCTCCCCCTGTGCGCCTGAGTCGAGCCGCGAGAGTGGAGGGAGAGGCGTTCCCGGAAGGCCCTGGTGGCCTAGCGGTGAGTAGCGCTGCCGCCTCACAGCAAGAATATCCCGGTTTGATTCCCGTCTCGGGTGCCGCCTTTCTGCGTGGAATTTGCATGTTCTCCCCCCGTGTCCGCGTGGGTTTTCTTTTTAACCAGGTACTCCGGTTTCCTCCCACAGTCCAAAAACACGCTGCCGGTGCTGCCGCCGCCCCAGTTAATTGACCTGAGTAAATTGGGCCCCGGTGCTCTGCGATGGACTGGCGTCACAACCCGCGTGTGGCCCTGCCTTGCGCCCTCCCTGTGTCTGCTGTGATAGGCTCCGGCTCA
>JAZEWU010000044.1:928718-938779 GCA_036362915.1 Geotria australis | reverse complement strand
TTGCGGAGTTCAATGAAAATGCAAGGGGCTGTGTAAGAAAATGGGAAACTGTAATTTAACATCGCGCTTCGAAGAATCGCAAAGAAGAAGACGGCACGGCACGCGAGTGGACGAGCGGCCAACCCCACGCTTGGCCGTCTTTGTCTCCCCGGTGCTGACGTCTACACGGCCGCACCCGGTACTCAATCCCGGCCGCGTCAACTTAGAGGGAAGCCCACGACCGGTTCAAACAACCGCCGCCGCTATCGGCCGCGAATCGAACCCCGATCCCCTGCAGCGGCATCGCTCGCCGCCGCGTCGCCGCCATCACACGACGTCACTGCCACCGGCGACCGGCGGGCGATCGGGATCGTCCGGCTCGCTGGGCTCCCCCGCTCGGCGCCCCAACCGCTCCGCCCCGCCGCTCCCCGTCTCTCGCCCCCCCCTTCCCCGCGCCCCCCCCGACCGACTTCCCGGCGCTACCCGGCCCCGAGACGCACGGCGCCCATGAAGGTGGCGCGGGGGTGCGAGGTGATGTGCGTGCGCGGGTACAGCGCCGTGAGCGCCAGCCGGTCGCCGGCGCGCAGCGCCCGCACGCACGCCGCGTGGCACGTGCCGAAGCCGCCCCCGCCGCCGCCCCCCGCGCCGCCCAGCCCCGCGCCGGCGCTAAGCGAGCACTGCAGGAACTCCTCGCGCCCGTTCAGCACCAGCACATGGCCCGTCACGTCCGAGAAGTTCCGGTAGAATACCTGGTGGGGGACAGACGGGGGGAGAGACGGGAGGGGGCGATGGTGGAGGGTCAGAGGAGTGTCAGAGTCTAGCGCCTCCGGCTAGGGTCTCCCTCGGTGAACAGCACTGGAGTCTAGCGCTCCTGCTAGGGTCTCCCTCGGTGAACAGGCCTGGATTCTAACACTTCTGCTAGGGTCTCCGTTGTTCAACGGCTCTAAGGGGGAGCTTCAAGCCAAATAACAATCCGAGGAAGCCTCCAGCTAAAAGGAGGTCGGGCATCAGGAAGCGCACGCGGCGACAAAATTCTGCTCCGATACCCCCCACCGTCGGAGGGGGCAACCGGCCGACACGAGGTCAACGCGGATACCGATGCGACCGCGCGGGTTTTCACGGCTCGACGTATGGGACTCGCTCTCCAGAGCCGCTCTTTCGGGACGGCGGCGTCGAGCGTTCCTCCTCTCTCTCTCGCCGCCAGTGTTACGTTAGCGGCGCGCGCGTGCAGACCGACGGGCGCCCGCGACGCGGGAGGCGAGAGGAGGAACGCCGTATCCCGGCGGAGCGGCGTCGAGCGGCGCACCTGGCTGTAGATGTAGTAGAGGCCGGGCGCGAGCACCTCCAGCTCGCCCGTGCGGAGCAGGCGGAACGCGCCGGGCGACAGCAGGAGGCGCTCCCTGTCCCAGTCCGAGAGCACACCCCCTTTAAGGTCTCACGCACACCACGGCACACACGCCCACGTTAGCACCGCGCCACGCGACGCGCGCAAACACGCGACACGCGCAGGCACACGCGCGCACACACGCAACAAACACACACACTCTCGTTAGCAGCACACGCAACTACAACCGCCGTTAAGTGGCGGTGACGTCACCGCGGCGCCTGTGCCTGGGCGGGTGCACCTTGAGGCCACGCGGCGCACACACACGCACACGTTAACACCGCACACTTCACGCACGCGCGCGGCCGGGCCGCGCCTCGCTGGGTGTGCGACGAGGTGCGGTGGTCCCCACGTTGCTTACCCTTCTCCACGCTGACGATGGCGTCGATGCCGGGCACGTGGGCCACCTTCAAGACGTCCTGCGAGAGAGAGGGAGGGAGGGAGGGAGGGAGGGAGAGAGGCCACGGTCTCCCTCACCTCCTCAACCGCCTCAACCACCACCACCGCGTCACCTCCTCCATCACATCCACACGTGCTTGCGATAAAACATGCAAACAGCACGCTTGGATGACGTATGGATTTTTCGTGACACTAACCGGCCTGCACCAGAGACAGCCTTCTTTGTGGCCCCGTCTCACCAGTGTGGAGACCAAATGCAGCTAAAAGGCAAACGGCTCAAGGACGGTGCAAACGCCAAAGAAAAATAAAACAAATCTGGCGGTACGGTGACACGGCGAGTAGTACTGCTGCGTCACGGCAAGAAGGCCCCGAGTGCTACCCTCCAGGCCTGTTCACCAAGGGAGACCCTTCACAAAAATGTCCCCGCGGTTATGACGACGCAACGTTTGCAATTCCAGATCGCGGCAGGCGGCCGTCATGTGACGGTGTACTCACGTCGCACGAGCCGGGCGGACCTGCGCACACACGGAGAGAAACAACAGAGTCACGACAACAACGCCCAGCAGCGCCCGTCCACGGTGGCGGCATGGCGCCCACCCACAGTGCCAACGCGGCACTCGGCCGGCGCTCCGCGCGGCGGAGCGGTGGAATGACTCACACAGAGAACCGTAGCATCACACGGTGTCCCATAGACTGATGCCGAGACCCATAGACTCACGCAGAGACCCACAGACTCACACAGAGACCCACAGACTCACACGGTGTCCCATAGACTCACAGAGACGCATAGACTGATGTAGAGACCCGTAGACTCACACAGAGAAACCCAGAGACTCGCAGAGACCCATTGACTTACTCAGAGACCCATATGTTCACATTGAACCTTTGAGCGCCTCTACCAATTCAACACGGCCCACTGTTTCTGTGTGCAGCAAAAGCGCTCAGATTTCAACGCTTTTGCTGCTGCTGTGTACGACGCGGCGAGCTGATGCGGCTCCCAGAACGGAAGCAGAGTGTTCGTGTGCCAGCACAGCCCAGGGCTCGACGACGCAGCAGAAGCGGACTCACCGGGTGGCCCCGGAGGTCCCGGGATGCCGTCTTTACCGTCCTTTCCTGCGGGTCCGGGGGGCCCTGAAACGGAAAACAAACCATCGTGAAGCGAGACCGGTAATGCTAGTACGGTCAGAGCGGCACGCACGTGTCTCACGCCAAGGAGAAGCAAACGCTGAGATGTAAGCACTACAAAGTGCTGCTATTGGCTTAGAAGCAAACCCGAGCGGCGTGCGTTTGAATCGCCGATTGGCTGCTGCGCCGCCCATGGCGCACGGGGAGCTGGGTGACCAGTACCACGCCTGTCCGCCGTTGTCTCCGTAGTGGCAACTGTTTACACGCCACGCGAGGTACTCATTTCAGGCTGACTCCACCGAAGGGAGGCCCGGGACCGCTTCAGAAAATCGCCACAGGTGTTGGCCGCGAGCCGGATTCAAACTCGGGTCGCCAGGTTTGTAGCCCATCGTGCTAACCACCGAGCTTACACTCAGAGAAACAAATACAAAGATCCCCCGTATCGCCTTAACAGACTGTGGGGTCACGTGCCGTTAGCGAGCAGCTACACTCAGAGAAACAGACACACAGTCACACGCACGTAAATTAACACACGCGCCACAGACGCACTCGCGCAGTCGCCAACAACCACCGGGATCAGCATTCTTGAAAAAAAGATATACTCAACGGTAAAACACTGTAAGACTAAACAAACGCGTGTAAAACAAACACATAACTTCCGAGCGACAGTAACTGGGCCACAGGGGAAACTGGGACAGCAGTTGGACTACACACCCCCCCCCCTCCAGAACATGGAGCTCCCAGCGCTCCTCATCACTCAACCCCGGCGACCTCCCGCGTTTTCCGAAACGCTATCGTGTTCGTTATTACGCCGGATCTCCCAGAAAAGCTTCTTCGCCAAGTGCCAAAACTCTTTTGAAGGAGGGTCCTGCCAAGTTTGCAGAGAGCGGGGAGCGATGTTGCTGCTGTGCGGTATAAACCCGATCGAGAATCGCTCTTTCGGGATAGCCGTGTCGAGCGTCTCGCCTCCCGCGTCGGAGGCATCGTCGGGGCGTGACAACGCTCGATGCCTGCGACGTGGGTACCGAAAATCCGTGAAGGAGCGAGAAGAAACGCTCGACAAGGCTATCCCGAAAGAGCATCTCTTAAGAGCAATTCTAAAACCTACGTCAAGACAAATACATTTTTCTTCTCAACTATAATCTAGCGAGATTGCAACTCGGAGAATCAAAAACATCGGGTCGACCGCCTCGCGAGGACATTTGCTCCCGCATTCGGGGCAGGCGGGAAAGTTCCACCCTCTGCCGCGTCGACCGGAGGCCGATCGAAGAGGAGCTCTCGGCTCAGCGGTGTCCGCTTCTGCGGGGCCGTTCCCCCGGCAAGGGACGGGTCACCGACCGACCTGCGCCAATTCCCAACGCGTTCTCTCGCGACGCTGCCAGCAGTCGGGGACGACACCAGGGCGGAAATATAACGACCGCGGAGAGAGAGACACGGACGGTGGGGAGAGCAATCCGTGAGGCCCCCCCCCCCCGCGAAAACGCCGAAGGACCGCGGGAGTAAACCGAGAAGCAGTTGTGTTTGTAATTGAACTGGCCGAGGCCGCGGGACTTGGCGTCTTGTCAAGAGGCCGCGGGTTAATTTTAGCCGTTATGCAAAGAGAGGAGCTCACTAAATTAACAGGCGCTAATGCACACTTAGTGGGGAATGTGTGAAATCCTACACTCACGTGTGCATGCACGCACGCACGCACACACGCTGCACACGACACCTGCAGCATCGACTCGCGCACGGACACACACATCAAAGATAAACATCCCCCGACCCCCGCATAGCCTTGACAGACTGTAGGGTCAAGTGTTGCTAGCGGGAACCTATGGAGGGCAGCACGGCACACAACTGGTTGGGTGGCCAGCACCACGACCCGGCCGCCTTTGTCTCCCTAGTGGTGATGTTTACACACCGCACCAGGGTCTCGAGCTGAGTCGACCTAGGGGAGGCTCAAGACAGGTTCAGAAAATCGACACTGGTGTTGGCCACTGAGCGGTAATCAAACTCGGGGCGCCAGGTTTATAACACAGCACGCTAACCGCTACGCCACCCCTCCTCACACTCCGTACAGTTAGACCGCACACACCACTGGGACAATACACACAAAACATAGCTGTTATATTAACATCGCCGTGTCGAGTGTTCCTTCTCTCTCCTTCACCGCGTTTTGTCTCCCACTTTGGGGGCATTATCAGGCGTTCCGATGCCAACGTGGGAGACCAAACATTGCCAAGGAGAGAGAAGGAACACTCGACATGGCTATCCCGAAAGAACAGCTATTGAGAGTAATTCTCATACACCGGGCCGTTAAAAACCTAGATCGGTACACAAAACACACATTCCACTCGTGCCCACCACACACAAAACACGACCAAGTCACCCCAAATGCACTCGCCACATCTCCGAAGCTAAGGAAGTGGCAGTCTGGTTAGTGCTCCGGTGGGAGACTGCCAGGGCAAGGCCAGGCGCTGTCGGCCTGGGCCTGGAGGTGGACAAGAGGAGGAGGTGGTGCAGCTCGGGGGGCTTCTGTCCGGAGGCTCCGGGGTTGGGCGACCCCGTCGGATGCCTGCTGGCCCGTCTCCGCGTTCTCCGCTTTCCTCCCACGCAGATCCAAACTCCCATTCACGGAATCGGTCAAACTTCCCAAAAGAGCCTCAAGGCTCGGTGAGGCTTTCGCAGGCACGTAAAGGGAACTATTGTTATTACTACTATGCAGACACACACGCGCAACACAGAGATCGACCCACACAACCACCTAAAAAAACTAAACACACAACTTCTAGACGAAGACAAAGACGGTCTCTTATGACTTGCGTAGCAGACAAAGACTGACGGGGTAAGTGCTGTTTGAGCCGATGTGAAGCGTGCAAGGCTCGTATTCTAACTCCGCTTTGCCACCGCGTACTGTACTGAATGTTTCAGGCCACTTACTTACTGGTACGCCGGACCGGACCGTACCGGCTTACTTTCAGCGCACACCACAAACACACAGGACAAAGACAAAGATCACCCGTGTAGCCTTAACAGACTGTCGGGGCGAGTGCCGTTTTGCGAACACTTATGAAGGTCGACACGGCACGCGAGTGGGTGGGTGACCAGCACCACGCCCGGCCGCCTCTGTGCTCCCTAGTGGCAATGTTCACACACCGCACTGAGTACTCATTTGAGGCGAGATTCGAACTCGGGTCGCCAGGTTTGTAGCCCGGCGCGCTAACCCCACTGGGCCACTGCTCCATACGGGACACACACACGCACGCGGCGGCGGACACACGGGCGCACCTTTCCTTCTCCTGTCGCGAGGACGCTCCCTCCGTCGCGCCGGCGCCTCCCTCCTCTCGCGAGCCGCCTCCGCCGCCTCCTCCCACAGAGGTCGCTGCCACCGCGCACAACACAGGTGAAAGGTCAAAAAGGGGCGCCGTCCTTACACAGCCGCCGACCATCAACGACCGCGCGCGCGGGGTCCGTCCAGGTGCGTCGCAGCCGCGGGTGGGGACGGAATCATGTTTCTGTGAAAGTGCGGGTGTCGCAACGCCCGCGGCTGCGACGCGCCCGGGTCCCTCGCTCGCGCAAACCGCCCCACTGGCAACACGCGGCTAATACACACGGCAGGCTGGCACGGCGGGCAGCACAGTGGGCGCGTTTGCCATCTCGGTCAATCCGTAACGTCTGCGCGTGTAAAGGGAGCCTTCCGCAGGTCACACGCCGAGCGCAGGGGTCCCGCTGCTGGCGGAACGATGGGTTTTAATCCGTGCGTTGTGACGCGCCTCACTCTAAAGACCTACATCGTCGTGAGCTATGGTCAATCCACTGCTGGATGGAGGCCTCCCCAAGCCACTGCCACCTCTCACGATCTCGCGATGTAATGATCCACCAAGCGCCTGCAAACTGAGCTGATTTCATAACAATAACAATATAATATTATAGAGCGCCTTTCACCCGAGGGTCACAAAGCGCTGCACAAGGGTCCCGGTAGACGTCCTCTCGATGCGTTCCCACAAAGGGACTTGGCCCAGCATGGGAACGTGGAATTTCACACAGCTTGCTGAATTGTTTTGTTAATTTCTGTTAAAAGAGGTATGTGTGCTTGTTACAGAGGCGGCACCACACCCGGGCGGACGCCTTTGTGTCAATAGTATTGACGTGTACACAGTGCACCGGATACTCATTCAAGGCCGAGTCGATCGAGGGGACGCCCAGGACTAATTCAGATAACCAGTCACTGATGTTGGCAGCGAGCGGGAATTGTGCTCGGACAACCGGGTTCGTAGCGTGACGCGCTAACCGCTGCGCCACCGCTCCCAGACAAACACGTGCTCGCAACCAAATACGTAAACACGTGGCCTCGAAGACGCCAATCACACACACTAACGCGTGGACACACACAAGACCCCTGTGTCGCCTTGACAGGACTGTGTGAGGTCACGCGCTGTTAACGAGCAACTACAAAGGCAGGCAAGGTAAGCAGCACTGCCCACCGCCTTTGTCTCCCTATTGGAAACGTTTACACACCGCACTAGGTACTCATTCGAGGCTGAGTCGACCTTCGGGAGGTCTAGGACTGCTGTTGGCCGTGACCTGCGATGGACCGGTGTCCCATCCTGGGTATAGCCCTGCCTTGCGCCCTGTGTCTGCCGGGATAGGCTCCGGCTCATCGCAACCCTTTACAGGATTAAGCGGTTTCTGACAATGCAATGGATGCAATGGATGTTGGCCGTGAGCGGGATTCGAACTCGACTCGTATAGGTTTGTAAGCCCAGCGCGCTAACCGGCAGAGAGCTAGCTACCCACTCGGACAACCGACCCACCTGCACCCAGCCGTCTCCCGCTCTCGGCGCCCGGTCCGCCACCGCCACGCAGCGCCTCTCCAGCGCCTCCAAGCGGAGCCTCACGTCCACGTACGCGATCCCGAGCAGCAGCAGCACGAGCAGAAACGCCAACGCGGGGAGGAGCCCCACGCCGACCCCTCTCCCCCTATCCTGGTCGGGCGGGCTCGGCGCACCTTGCCCGGCCGGGTCTCTAGGCGAGCCGCGTGGTCCCGACTCGGGCCTACCCCCGGCGAGGTGCTCCGCGGGGTCTGCAGCCATTGGGAGCGCGCGGGCGGGCTAATGCATCGCGGAGAATGGCCGCTTTGGTTGGCTGGCGGGGGGGGGTTTCCCGCCTTCGCGCCGGTTCAAGGCACGAACTCAAAAGTTTATCGACCGAACTTTCCAAAACTCGCCCGAGTTCTCAGCTCTCCACGCTCTCGCTGCGGCGCGGAGGGTGGGGGCGGGGCTCGGGGGTGGGCGGGGACATGGGCGGGGTTTCGGACCCAGCCCCCTCCCCCCACACACACACTGGTCCCGCCCAGCCATCAACATCCATCCATTGTCAGAAAGCGCGCTGTGTGTGTGTGAGTGAGCGTCAAGGTAGAAGCGTTCACGTCGCGATCCCTGTCAGGTAGTACTTGGTATTGCCTGCGAATTCTACCAAACACTTCGAAGCCAAGCTGAAAGACGACGATGTCCAGAAGCTAGCCATCGTGCTTCGAAGAATCGCAAAGAAGAAGAAGCGTCCGGTGTGTGTGTGTGACGCCAGTGTTCCCGGGAGGCCGCGCGTCCCGCTTGGCGCGTTCGGGGCGCGGCAGCTGTCGCCGCCATCCCCCGCGCGAGAACCCGAGATGCGAGAGGAAACAGAGCCCCGAGCGTTCGGGACATCCACCTCTCTCTGCAGCCTCAGCCTTTCTCCTCCCTCATCAACATCTTGAGTCTTCTCCTGCAGCCTCATTCCCCAGCGTGGTCCCCTCCTCTTCAGCCTCACCCCTCGAACTGTTTCCTCCTCACCGGTCAATCAATCCCTCCTCCCTCCACCTCATCCTTCCTCTGGCTTGGACTGTTGGTGCGGGTCAGTGGTGCCGTGCCGAGACGTTGGCTCTCTCCCGATCTGTGTCTGCTCGGGAACATCTGTTCCCTCCTTGCTTATTGTCCTATGTCTTATAATTTATCAACATTGATTGACTCTCGGTTAATCTGTCTTGATGTTGCTGACATGCCGTTCTCTCCACACAGCCTTGTGCAGCGCTTTGCGACTCTTGAGTGAAAGGCGCTCTATAAATGCTATTATTATTATTATCCCCGCTTCTCTCCTTATCATTCAACGCTCCGTGTTCCTCTCTCCAACCTGACGTATGAATCCTCCTCCTCCACCCGCCTGCTCTCATCCATCCAGCTCCCTCAACATCCCCTCTTTCTCCTCAACACCCCCTGCTACCCTCTCCTCCCTCCTCTCCCTCCTCCCGCCCGTGCCTCCTGGCCCCTCGTGTTACCATCACCGTGGCTGCACCTGTCGGCGTTGATTTCCACTGGAGGCGGGCGGGGAGCGATCTGTCCACTGCTGGACGAATGCCTGCCCAACGCCCTCTCCATCTCTCACGGTCCTGCGGTTCAACAATCACACGGCACCTTCCCGCGAGCTCATTTCATCGCGCCACCTGTGGCGGATTAGCACATGCAGAAGTTATTTTAATGTCCTATGAAGAAGGGCCATTGCCCAAAGCGTCACCGATTGTATATATTGTGTTATTCATTCATTCATTTTCAGAAACCGCTTAATCCTGTACAGGGTTGCGGTGAGCCGGAGCCTATCCCGGCAGACACAGGGCCAAATCCAGGATGGGACGCTACTCCATCGGAGGGCACTGGGGGTAATTTAGTCGGCAGGCAAATTAACCTACACAGCAGAAGCATGTGCGTGGACTGTGCAGCAGTATGTATTCGGACTGTGGGAAGAAACCCGAGTACCCAAGCAAAGACCCCCCCCCCGCGAGCAGGCGAATAACATGCAAAATCCACACAGGCACTCGAGCCGGGACTCGAACCTCGGCGCTTGCTGTGTGGCGGCAGCGATTTTCACCGCGCCTCCGTGCTGTCCGCTTCTTTCTTTGCGATTCTTCGAAGCACGTTGGTCAGCCTCTGGACATCGTTGTCTGTCCGCTAAAACAAACTATAATTTTAAAAACCCCCACAAAATATGCAGATTTTCCGTTCTCTATCATTGTTGGCGTGCCGTTGTCTCCACAGCTTTGTGACCCTCCGGTGAAAGGCGCTCTATAAATGCTGATATTATTGTTATAAACTTAAAACTACGGTTCACAGTGGTGAGCGGTATTATCGTACTGTTAAACACAAGACGTGCCTCCAAATCCACC
>JAZEWU010000044.1:904021-922830 GCA_036362915.1 Geotria australis | reverse complement strand
CTGTGATGGCCTGGCGTCCCATCCTGGGTATACTCATGCCTTGTGCCCTTTGTCTCCAGGATAGGCTCCGGCTCACCGCGACCCTGTACAAGTGTACAGGATTAAGCGGTTTTTGATAATGAAACGATAATGCCGATGACAAAACACACTTCTTGTCAATAGCTGCGTGGGCTTTAACATAATACTATATAATAGCAAATCGCCTGCAATGACCAATATATTCATTGCTTGGTGGCTCCCCAAGGCATGAAAATATATCCGTTGTTACACTGGTGACAGCATTTAAGACCCAATCCTAAAATCTCGTCATCACGATCTAATCTTAGCCTTTAACATACGGGTAGCATAGACGATAGGAGCATGTAAGTGTAGCACAACAACGGATGTTGCTGCGCTGTCCACCACGTAGCCCCACGACAGCCCATCCACACACTATAAAGTATCCATCCATTTTCTAAACCGCTTGACCTGGTGAGGGTCGCGATGGCAGCAGTCCAACGAGAGTGGACCAGACATCCCTTTCATCAGCAACAGATTCCAACTCTTCCTGGGGGATTCCCAGGCGTTCCCAGGCCAGCCGAAGGATATAATCCCTCCAGCGTGTCCTGGGTGGGCCTCTAAGTCTCTGCCCAGTGGGCCGCACCTGAAACACTATAAAGTACAGCTTCTGAAATCTGTCGAGAGGGCGCATTCCGAATGAGACGTAATTAAACGGCGCTGGGTTCATGACGGAACGATAAACAAATAACGTCTGAAAACAAAGCGATTTATTATTATTACCATTATCGTCATCATGTCATCAACTGTCACTTGAACGTATGTACAGTTAAAACTACACGCGACGTACAAACGAAACACGGGGCCGCGCGTGTGTTATGTACATGTGCAGCGCGCGTGCCCAAAACGCACAGCCACAACAGGGGTTACAGATGGACTTAGGGACTGGTCTTAGAGATAGGGGCTCCAGATTTGGGGTAGGTGCTTCATAATTACAGCAGGGCTGAGGAACCTTTTGCGATCCGAGGACCGAATAGGACCTTCAATACCTCTAGTGGGCAACCGCACATTAAAAAGCGCGCGCACACACACACACAGAAGCCTAGGCCACATTTATGACTGCAACAGGCCCTTGCAGTGACAGAAGTTACCATGGATGAGCAAACTAAAGACACACAAGTGTTGGCTTGGTCGAGGATATTTGCCTCAAGTGCCCGATTAGCACAACTAAGATGCTTAACGTTGCCTCGTGTGGGAGAGATGGCCGTGTGGAGATAATACGCGGGCCGGTTCCGACCCACAGCCTCAGTTCCCTACCCCTGAGCTTTCTCAAAGCGACGGTGCTAAGGGCAGATTTAGTCGAATTGGAAATGTAGGGGTGTAATGATTTACACTTAACGCTGTGGTGACAGTAGCGGCATCTAGCGGCTGCACTCATTATAGACAAAACGTCTATGGTTTTGCACGTGTGAGTCAATGCATAGTTACACCTCTAGTTTGAAACTTAGCATCGGAAATTATTAACGATGGGGCAGGATTATTATTTGGGTTGATATAGAAAAAATGTATAGTTAGAGCAAAGCTTTATGTGGAACAAAATTGAAAGTGTCTAGAATAAAAACACTAAATATGCCAGAGGACATAACACATAATGGTCCTACAACTGTGTAAAGAAATGGGAAACTGTAATTTAACCATCGCACTTCGAAGAATCGCAAAGAAGAAAGAACATGGATCATGAACCCACATGTCGTTCCAGTAATTTCCTGGCAACCTCGGAGCCTGGCGGGTTTAGGAGTTTCATAAATCTTTTTGATCCACCAACCCTTGCCTCCAAACCGCTGGATCACAGGCGTTCACAACCACACCTATGGTAAGAAGAGATGTGAGGATTTAGCTTTCAAACAGGGTTTGGGAATAAGGTTTGGCAAAAAAGTGTTTTTGGTTTCGGGCTAGTGTTAGTAAAACAGGGCTATGATGATGGTTACAGCTTGAAGTATGGAATTGGAGATAGGGTTGGGACTAGTAATAGCATACGGGCTAACGCTAGAACCAATTTTAGGCTTAAGGTTACTCTTGAGATATGGTTAGAACAAACACTAAGTAAAAACCCCAATCTCACAGCTGTCTGAGAAGGCTATTAGACCTTGTTTTACCGTTGTACAAATAATGTAGAATATACGAGGCTTAACCCTTTCCGGCAATGAGTAAAAAGTTTTAAGATCTTTAAACACTAAATGGAAACCTTTTTGCAAAGGTTCCAGTTTGCAATAAGCCACACATGCTTGTAGCAAAAACATGCAAATTAATGCTACGATAATGAATGCTATGATAATGCCACAAGCATGTGTGGCTGCTTGCAAACTGGAACCTTTGCAAAAAGGTGTCAATTTAGTGTTTAAAGATCTTAACACTTTTTTCTCATTGCCGGAAAGGGCTAAACCTCGTATATTCTACATTAATTGTCTGAGGAGGGTTGGCTTTCCCTCAGTCTCTCGTCCCGTTTAGCACTGCTGTACAAAACACCGCTGCTGCTCAATTCGTGCTGAAACCATTCAATAGCCCTGATCCCCATCCCTATCCCCAGCTGTCCTCCCGGATCCCAAACCCGATTGTGACTGGTGGAAACAGTATATTACAGTGGCGTGGGTCTCTCAACACAGGAGACGCGCGGTTAACGGTGCCAAGGCTCGTGTTGCCGGCTGCGGCCGCCACCGGGGTCCCCTTGGAAACGATAAACTGGGACAGCCTTAAACACGACGCATCTAGCAATTTGCATGTCAACGCAAAACTGCGCGGAATGGTAGGTGGATGGCAAGGGTTGGCGATAGAGAAGTGTGATAGCAATCGGTGGTTACCCACGTCATCAACCGTATGATGTCTGACTCCATCCACAGTTACTTAGTAGGCGAGCTTGCAGCCTCTTACCCAGCAGGTTAGCCGTATGAGTCATCGATCAACACAAACTCTCACGGGGCACAATACATACACCGAACCATGTATTACAATCAACTATTGGCGGTGTTTGGTAGTTAAACGCAAATTGTATGCAAATGTTACTTTCAGGCTAATGGAATGAGGCAGAGTAAGACAAAACAACGGAGACCTAAGTACAGATGAGATGGACAAAATAGAAGAGACAAACAATACACAGGAGGCAGACAGCACAGATGAGGCAGGCCAGAATAAACAAAAGCAAAAACAATTGCTGAATCGAATCGTAAAAGTTGACCGTGAATCGTCACATGCTCAGCTGTAACACTAACCCCTCACAAGGGGGCTGGCAAAGCGCGGTCAGGTGGGAAAATTCGATGAGACCTCTGGTCCCGCAAGACGTAAACGCGCGCGAGCAAAAAATATATAAATCGCTCTCGTGAGAAAACAAAACTTCCGAGATAAAAACTCAAAGTAGAAAACGGTGGAATTTTGCGCGGCGTCGAAAATTCACCAACGACGAACGGATTGATGGATTGGTCACGGAACGGCAAGCACAACCCAAAGCACATAGGCCGGCGTCCAGGCCGAGGTATCATGGGATGCCCAACATTGGATGCGAAGCTGCGTTACTGAGTAACCCTAATTTCTAATTAATTACTTTTATCGCAATTGTACATGTAACACTCCTAATTATCCTCTACACGTCAATTGTCGTGCCAGTATTATACAAAGGAAAATCCATTCACACAGTATCGTCACATCAGCCCCAATATTTTCATAGGATTACTAGGACAGCCGTCGTAGGTCCACGTGGTCGTAATTCGCACATGTCATATTTCGAGGAGAGACTGTATACTGTGATGTTCAGTGCCTCAAGGTGGCTACAGGTGTACAGGAATTGTAAATTATTAATTCTTATAACACCATGCCGGATGTATAGCTTGATACTATCGATTTTGATCAATATTGTTACACCCCGTGCTTTTATCTCACGGATGACCTTATGAAATTTCTACCACTGTCTAAAGGCAGAAAGATGCGATGACATGGACACTCAGTCAAACCTGGAATCAATAACAATTGTTAAACAGTTGCCATCACAGCTGTCAATTCTCCGTCGCCGAATTGTCCGGCTGCTGGTTAACTGTACTTGTGAAAAAATAAATAATGTTTATGCTTGCCGGCTGATGTAATTAGTATCTGCTCCTCATTCATTAAGCAGCTCAGTGCCATTGTGACCACAAACACACGAGGCAAGAGAAATATAGACAAGTTCTGCATCTTCTCACCCGTTGCCCGTGAGCAAACACTCAATACAATTCTATAGCCGCATTTACGCGCTTTGCATTATCTACGTGTTTGTCTTAGCTGCGGCTGCCCTCAACCCCCTATTTCCCTGGATAACCGAGAGTTGACTGTGATTTTAGCTTCACCGAACAAAGCGGCTGTAATTAGAATTATGACCAGAGATTACTGTTTCACTGAATATTTTGCATGTTGCTGGTAGTAACATCGCTAGTAACCCAACAAGCCTGGCTAAAATTAAACCCCGTTCATAACTGGCCCCAGTTATGTCTTGGATTGAAGCTAAAGAAGAGACGTGTTGGTAGCCATGCCCTCTCTTTGACACCTCTTTTCTACAATACAAGAGGTGCCAGGTTATTTTCCACTGCCGTTGACATCACAACGCAAGACGATGCCGGAATTTGAGCTGGACTGCCATGACACGCAATAAACACGTCGTCAGTAGCCCCGCCACTGGCCCTGCTTTGCCCCGAGCCAGGTTAAAATTAATCTCGCGATAGCATAGCGCAATTTGGTTCTGGCTCGGCACGGCAAAGAGTCGGCTCGGCTCTGCTCGCGGGAGTACGTCTCTTTTCATTTTTTTCCGTCGAACGACCCAAGCCGAGCCGACGAAACGCGCACGCCGCTGAGAGAACGGAGAAAAAACGAACGCGACGATGGGGAAATGAGGCGAGCCGAGGTGGGACGCGGTGAGGGGCCGTCACACCCTCTCCTGCACGAAGACGGTCTCGTGGGGGAAGAGCCCGGCCTGCCGCAGAGTCGTGTCTCCTCCCAGTGCCGCCAGCTTCCTCCGCGGGAAGTTGGTGACGAGCTCAAAGCGGTCGCCTGGGAAACCGCGCGCCTCAACTAGGCTCAGTAGGGCCTGGTGGTATGGGGGGGGGGGTGGCGGGTAGGGGATCGTAGTGCCGTTAGCTGGTACGCAAGGTATGCGAATATGCGTGTGAGCGTATATTGTAGGTGGGTGTGTGCATGTATTTGCGTGCATGGGAAGGTGTAAGTGACTGCGACTCTGTACAGGATTAATCGGTTTCTGAAAGTGGATGGATGGGTAAGTGTAAGTGCACGTGCGTTGGAAGTGAGTGCAAATTACGTATGTGCAAGCGTGCGAGTATCTGAGTGTGTGTGGCAACAACGGTGGTAACGGCAGAACCTACATCACAACATACGTATTCCTTACGTGTGCGGTGTGAGTACACGTCTCATGTGTTTACACGTGTATTGGTCTGTGGTGCGCACCAGATGTGACTGCTACATACGTATATCATGCGTTTGGTAGCTGGTGCATCCGTAAAGTGTGCGCAGACATCGACGTTCTTGAGATGCGACTGCATAAGTGGCGTGTGCATTAACGTCTGTGTGCGTCACGAGTGTATTTCGCGGTGTGCGTCTGTATGAATCTGTGTGTGGGTGTGAGCACGTTGCGGGTGTGTACGTGCAGCTTGTATATCGGAGTGTGCGTGCGCTATGAACGTGTACTCCGTGTGTACCCTTCGTGTGCTCTAGGGTGCGTGCGTGCTTGCGTTGTGCTCAGCTCACCGTTAACGTTGCCTCCGCCGCCATCACCACCTGTTCACGTTTCCCATCCGGGAATCGAACCATCAACCGAGACTGGGGGCCTGAGAACACAGACACACACATATTTAGTTGTCCCGTAACTTATTTGCTCGCTATTACTAAAGTTCTGTCTGTTGCCGGTCGAATTCGATTCGATTCTTCGAAGCGTGATAGTTTCCCATTGCAACAAGTTCTTCTTTAGTTGCAGACTACCCTTCAACATTTAGAGATATAATAGTCAGTGCTGACCTTAAAGGCGAGCATTGGCCTCTCTTCTTGCTCCAGACTGAGGGGCTTCTGGCATCTGTTGAGTTTCTGGACATCGTTGTCTTTCAGCTCCTCGGCTTCAAAGTGTTTGGTAGAATTTGCAGGTAATACCAAGTATTACTTGACAGGGATCGCGACGTGAACGCTTCTACTTTGATCCCCTGTTGCCGGTTACTCTGTGCCGGAGGGCTCTCCTGAGACGTGTGCCGCGTGTGCGATACCGAGCGCGCCTCCCGCGCTCCGTCACCTTTCTCCTCTCCGCCCGCGCTGCCGCTGTCCTCCCACGCCGGGTTGGAACCCTCGGTGGAGTCGACGCAAACGTCCTCGTCCTCGTCGTCACAGGTCCGGGCTGCCCCGCCCACACCACCCTCCGCCACCTGCACGCACGGTACAAAGACAAAGATCCCCCGTATAGCCTTAACAGACTGTAGGGTCAAGTGCCGTTAGCGAGCACCAATGAAGGTCGACACGGCACACGAGGCGGTGGGTGACCAGCACCACGCCCGGCTAACCACTTGGCCTCGCCCGGCCGCCTTTGTCTCCCTAGTGGCGATGTTTACACACTGCTCCAGGTACTCACTCTATGCCGAGTCGACCTAGGGGAGGCCCAGGACCGGTTCAGAAAATCGTCACTGGCGTTGGCCGCCAGCGGGATTCAAACTCGAGTCGCCAGTGCGCACGGCACACACGAGCGTGATAATACACCAACACACGGTGCTGGTGTATTATCACAGGCACGTGAGAATATACGTGCAGACGCGTACAAAGACCAACACATACAGGGCACCCCGCACACACGGCACCTCGTTGTCGATCTCGTCATCGTCGTCGTCGTTGTCATCATCAGAGGGGGCCCCTGACGAGTGCGGAGGGGAGGGGGCGGCCGACGGTCCGTAGTGCGTCTCCTGGGGGGGGGGGAACCCGCACGGCCAAATCAGCGCCGATCGTTATAGCCCGGCTTACACAACACAGCGCCGCTCATCATCACTTGGCGTGACGCGACTCCGACGCAACATTCGTTGGTGCGATAGAGCGCGATTCGGCCATACGACGCGTTAGATACGAAAACACGGCATCACCTGACAGGGCGGAACAAGGCGCAACTTGGTGCGACGCACGACAGCCGGCGCGACTCAACGAGGCGTGGTGCGATACGGCGCGACGTGGCGCTTTAACGCATCGCACAGACCGATTTGACAAAGCGTAGAACGGCACGGCATAACTTAAAGACGCGACATGGCGAGGCGCAGGTGGCCGAGAGCCCTAATGATCTTGGTCGCCTCCCAACATGAAGGAGCACGCGTGATTAAACCGTGCAACTGGCATCGCTGCGGCGCCCACACTCACCTGAAGAGACGCCTGAATGGCAGCTTCCAGCTGACTGTCCTCGCTAGCATCTATCAGGCTCGCCTGGGAGAACAGCCCCAAATGGGAGAGTGTCATGTGGTGTGTGCGGTAGGGGTATCACAACGGGGTAGACAATGGGGAACCCAGAGAGAAGCAGAATTCATGACGCCTGGTGTGCGTGAGGCAGTTTTTTTTTACAAAGGTCACAGAGGACAAACAATGGTGCGTTTAACATGAGCAAGAACAAACCAGTTTAGTGCAACATTCCAAATGATGACATTTCCTCGTTATGGTTTACAGTGCATGTCAACGTAATGTCAGCAGATATAACACGTCCCGCACATACAGTGGTCCCTCGCTTTTACGATCGCCTTTACGACATAGGCTCGATAAGAACATTAGTATCACATTACGATCATATTTCACTTTACTGTACGTGTTACAATATGGCTGCGCGTGAGCGTGAGTGGCGCGGCGGCCAAATTTGAACAGCAACTCACAAATAACTCGGTCGGGTAACGCTCAACAATCGTCGCCCCCCGTGCTGCGAAAACTTAGCAGGACCCTCCCAAAGAAGGTTCCCGGCACTCGGCAAGGGCTTCTCCGGTTTAAACGGTGCGTAATAACGTTGAAGGTACCGTGCGCGAGCGCTTCTTTAGTTTCCCCGGCGAGGCCTCGTTGAGGTTGTACGTGGACAGGAACTCGGTGACGAGCTCCAGCAGCGAGTTGGCGTCGAGCCGATGGCACTCGAGCAGCTTCTCTCCTGCGCGTGCGCAACAGCACACCGTTACAATAATAATAGCATTTATCGAGCGCTTTTCACCCGAGGGTCACAAAGCGCTGCACAGGGCTGCGGAGAGAACGGCATGTCAACAACAACAGAGACGGAAAATAAAAAAAGTGCATCGATGATGCACACGTTCAAGCCACTGCCGCATGAAAGCCTCCCCGAGTGGCCATTTCTGCTCCGTAATCCTAACAGCCGTGTGTACATGTTAACGCTGTGTGGGCGTGCGGGTTAACAGATGCGTGCGTGTGCGGGGAGCGGTGGCTGGGTGGCAATCCCCGTGTTCAAATCCCGCTCACGGCCAACACCAGCGAGGATTTTCTCAACCGGCCCCGGGCCTCCCCTAGGTCGACTCAGCCTCAAATGAGTGCTTACTGCAGTGTATAAACATTGCCACTAGCGAGACAAAGGCGGCTGGGCATAGCGCTGGCCACCCACCCAATCGTGTGCCGTGTATGCCTTTACAGGTCCCCGCTAACGGCATTTGCCCCCTAGAGACTATACGGGGGTTCTTTGTCTTGTGTGTGTTTGCACACTGCACACTTGCCTGTCCTGGGGTCGAGCACTGACACGTATGGGAATTCCGTCAGCTTGTAGAACTGCATGTACCTCTGTCCCTCCTCACTGTCGTGGTAAACCTAAACAGGCAAATACCGGCGATGCAAACACCACATGTTAGCGCATGTATACAAAGATGACAGGACTCGGGATATGGACGAATCGGGTGGTCGAGTCAGAAAACTGCAATAAATAAAACGAACGAATGAGAGAAACAGCAGGAGTGTGGGTGGGCAAGTAAGGGAGTGATAGAGTGACTGAACGGGCAAGGTACTGAGCGAGCCATTGGGCGATCGAGTGCGCGAGGAATTGGCCAATCAAGCTATCCATAGATGGTTCCCACAAGGGTTTGTGTGTGTGAGATCTGTGAACGAGTGATTAGGTTAGCATGGGATTAAGCGACGGACTGAGAGAGCGATCGGATGAAACCACGAGTGCTAAGTGAGACAGCTGTAACTCAGTAATCAGACACGGTCGATTAAGCGATTAGGCAGGCGAGCGGACCGAGCTAAAGGTTTGCGTGACTGCGCGACTGAATGGGTGAGAAACTGGGTCACCAAGCAAGCGACATAGACAACGAGCTCTCTATTAGATGATCGAGCGAGCTGTCGGGCAGGTGCCAGATCGAGAAAAAGGTTCAGTGGACCGAGCGAGCGATCGAGTGAGTTATCAAATGATCGAGTAAGAGCTCCAGCGTGTGACGAACTACGACCGAGTGCAGCGACCACACCTGCCAGAAGATGAAGTGCTCACGGATCACGGCCTTGACTGCCTCGTGGCTCCACACGTCGCGGTTGAGGCACTGGCACGAGAAGTCCTGCACATTCTGGATGTTCACCATGAGCCACTTGCGCTGAGACTGCCCGGTTTTCTTCGCCTGCCGAGCCCAGCAACCGTTCATGATTGCAGAAGGGTGATGAGAAGGCGAATAAGTTACATTAATGAACATACAGTAATACCCCGCCCTACGTCATTAATTGGTTCTAAAAGCCGTGGAGTAACCCGGTTTCTGACGTAAACCGGACGAAATGTCTTAAAATGAGGATAAACACCGAAAAACTAACGTAAATAACTCGCGAAAGAATATAACTATCGCTAAACCTTAAAGAACACTAAAAACACATTTCAGTCACATTTTTTATGACGTAGGTGACGTTGCTGAGTGACGTAACGTCGGACGTAATGACGTTCGCTGAACAAAAATTTACTCTAGAAAAGTGGTGTAAATGCGGATTTGACGTAAAGCGGGGTATTACTGTACTTCTATCACAATGGTAATCATTTAATCATCACCAGCATGGGTTTTGTGTATCAAATTCTCCTCGTCGTGCCCCGCCCCGTTGTCGCCCACTCACCGTCTCGAAGGTGCCCTTGTGCATGAGGTCGATGGGCGGTCTGAAGAGGTCGGCGAGCGTCTTTAACCTCCTGTCCACCGCTCCGCCGTTCAGAAGCTCCTGCTCCTGTCTAACTGTGGGGAACAAGTCAGAGTTACCCCGCAACCCAGCAATTGGAACTGTTTTTTGGCAACTGCTAACTGCAACTTGGAAACTTCCAGCAAGAAACCACGATGTGCAACTTAACAACTGCCACATAGCAAATAGCACTTAGCAACTGTCAACCAATAATACTACTATTGCTGATGATTATACCAACACTCACATGCTGACTTGCTGCTGCCGTTGATAACAGTACCGAGGCTCTTGATGACAGTTAAGAGGCTGTGATGAATGGGCAGCGGAGCAAAGCGATTGGGTGGTCGAGCCTTCGTACTTACTTGCTTCGGTCTGGAAGTCTCGGAATCCGTCGAACACCGACTGCGAAAGTCGGCTCCGCTTGGGAGCTGCAATGCGAGACACAAAGTGAGACGTGCGCGGCAGACGCTCTGCTACGGTGGAATTTCTCCGGTGAGTTTGTGTCCGAGCTTTGCTGAGGAGGTGTCCTGCCAATAACTCACCCCCAAAGATGGGTTCTGGATCCACCAGTACCTCCTGTTTCTGTGGGATGGGTGCCCGCACCTCAGCTCTACACACACAGGGGCACAAGGAGGCACGCAGACACACGCATGAAGACACACGCATGAAGACCAGCACTTACTATTATATCTCTAAATGTTGAAGGGCTGTCTGCAACTAAATAAGAACTTGATGCAATGGAAAACTGTCATATAACCATCACGCTTCGAAGAATCAAATCGAATTCGAAAAGCTCAAAGCAACCCACAGAAGTCAACCAACCGCCAAAAATCACCACAAATCTCAAGCATCCTTTCAAACGCTATAAGGCGCGAGCAATCGAGCGACCCGACGACACGCGCGTCACGGAAACCGCGCGCCGACCCAGCGCGGCCCCCCCGCGGCTCACTCGTCGAGTTCCTGGGCCTGCTGCGACGTTCCGGCCGCGGCGCCGACGGCCGCGGCGGCGGTGCTGAGCGCGTGGCGCGCCCTCGGCGCGTGCACCCTGGCGTGGGCGTGCGGGCGCGCGTGAGGCCGCGACAAGCCAGGGGGCCCGGGCGCGCCGTCCAGCGGGGAGGAGGCGGCGGCAGAGGAGGCCACGGGCCCCGCTCCCCCGTCCAGGAACATCGTGACGGCCGTGTGCAGCTCGTTGCCGCACGCGTCCAGCATGTGCAGCGCCACGTCCTGGGACGCGCCTGCGGAGCGACGTCAGGGGACGGGGCGACGCGATGAGCGGACGCAGAAAAATCGGGGGCGGAAGGGGGAACGAGTAGAAAAGGGTCATCGGGGAGGGAACGAGCGGGTACAGGAACAGTGAGAATCGCCGGAGGCACCCAAAACCTGGAACAGCCTGTAGCCACACCTACTGCGTCAAACACAGTCCCCCACAGCCTTCAAAAAAACTCTTAAAAAGTCACCTCTTCACCGACTCACAACAAACCGACTGAGCAGGGCTCCGTGCCTCCAAAGCAACAGGTGCAACGCGCGCGGAGAAAATGCGCGCGTTACAAAAGTAGATTATTATTATCATCAGAACACCCGATGATGCCTCCAACGTGGAAGGCAAAATGTCACAAAGGAGAGGGCGCATTCGACGTGGATATCCTGAAAGAAAGAGCGGCTGTGGAAAGCAATTATCACACATCAATGTGATTACATTGTCAGTATCTTGCAAGTCCACGTGCCATTCGAATTCGATCCGATGAAGCGTGATGGCTACACGACAGCCTCCCATTGCAACAAGTTCTTCTTTAGTTGCAGACAGCCCTTCAACATTTAGAGATATAATAGTCAGTGCTGGCCTTAAAGGCGGGCATTGGCCTCTCTTCTTGCTCCAGACTGAGGGGCTTCTGGCGTCTGTTGTGTGGCTTGAAATACATCGTAATTTAAATACTTCAATGTCCATGCATATGTATGATTAAATTCCTTATTTATTTCGTCTACAGCCCTATCTGCGCTGAACCTCGCTAGTCGAGCCTGGTTAAGACAGGCCTTGCCTAGTGTTGTAGGGGTGGGACTGCGATTTGTGGACAGAAGGCAGTGCTGAGCGTTACCCCTCAGTATATGTGGTAGGTACTGTATTCTCAGTCTTCTCCAATTTCCTCCTACACAAAGCCACTCACTCATGGGATTGGGCAAATATCACAATGAAGCAGGACTCTCCTGAAAAAGAGTCCTGAGATTCAGTGAAGCTTTTCACTGAAAATAATTGGCATTATGAGTGGGATTTATTTTAACGTGAGCTCCTTCCACCGCCGCCCCTGAGTCTCATTTGCCCGGGTCCCGTTCGCTGCCGTGCTGCTGCTCTCAGCCTCATCTGTCCTGGCCTTGTCTGTCTTGGTTGTCCTGAGCTTCGGCTGCCCTGTATCCCTTGTAAGCACCGTTATATATCACGGCCAGGGATAATGTCCAGTTCAACAGGTGTGCACTGCAACATGCGACACTACATCACTCGTCCCCACCCACACAAAAGACAACATTTCCCTGTGTGGCCATACAGACTGCCGAGCCAAGAGCTGTTAGCAAGCGCCTATTAAGGTCTGCACATCACACAAGGGGAAGGTGTGGCAAGCAATTTGACTTCCCAGTACTGACATTTACATATAGCAGTGGGGACTCATTTTAAGGCAGCGTCGTCCTAGGGGAGGCCCATAAACACATGCTGTCTACACAAACAGCTACTGTACTGGCCAATGATGAATCCCATCAATTGAAATGCAAGCACAGACGAATATAAATACAATGCGAACAATGAGGAAACAGGCAGAGCGGGAAGGGATGCACAAACATACACAACTGCGTTGACACACACGCCACAGTGACAGTAGGTGCTTTATTCTTCTTCTTTGCGATTCTTCGAAGCACGATGGTCAGCCTCTGGACATCGTTGTCTTTCAGCTCGGCATCGAAGTGCTTTATTTAAAAGCTGCTTAGGGTAGAGAAAAGAGGTGTTTAGCTAGGGAGAGCTGGGGTAAACAGTCGGCATTATATATATCTTAAACACCGCCCCTCTGACTATTCAATGAATTGTCACGATTGAGGATTTCTATTAAATTTAATAATCAAATGTTTGGGTGATTCTGCCATCCTGCTTTTGCAGATTCTCTTCTTTGTCTGTGTAACATTTGAAAGCATACATTTTAATCGATTAATCAAAGCATCATCACATGTTCCATTAATACGTAAACATGTACAGCCCATATCAGTCCGATGCTGGATTCTGACTTCAAACGCCTTTTCCATTGTTGAGGTTTGTTTCACCATTATGGGTTGGTAAAAGGGGGGGGCTCAAGACTGATATCACTCACCACTGATGTTAGCTGTGGCTGTAATATGAACTCAGGTGCCATGTCAACAAGAACACAATTTTTCAAAATAAAAATAAACGTTAAACATGTATTATGCAGTGAGAACATAGTTGAGATTACTGTACATTACGTGGCATATCCAATTCATCACATATCTGCCCTGACAAATGAAACCCACCAGTGGATGATTTGATTTTAGAGATCCATGGCACAGCAAGTAGCACACCAAGCTATGAACCCTTCTGCCAACCAGAGGCCTATAACCCATGTTATGCAGGGTACTACTGTATAGGCCCCACCAGGGTCCCATCATGATTGACCGTTGTTGACGCCCAACCAGGTGTTGAAAGTCCCACGATCTTGTGGCAGCTCCATTGTAATCGTTAATCGAACACAGCTACAGTTGTTTTAATTGCAATGTTGTTGTGTAAGCCCACAAAGTAGTACTCATTTCACTGACAATGTAGATGATAGGGCAATGAATGACAGTGGGTCTATTTGACAATATGCCAGGAAGTGATGCGTAAATGTTACTGTGCGTCAAACGTTTTACCACTCTAAAGAAAGCATTTTCCAGAAATTGAATAGCATATTTCTATCATGGGGCCTAATACATTCGAGAGATGAGCACTGTCGTCTTCCAACAAAGTGGTACTTGTTTTACCTGCCCCACATAATGCTGTGTTAATATCGTTCATTTTCAACATTAGTGGGGGTCAAGGTAGAAGCGTTCACGTCGCGATCCCTGTCAGGTAATACTTGGTGTTGCCTGCGAATTCTACCAAACACTTCGAAGCCGTGCTGAAAGACAACGATGTCCAGAAGCTGACCATCGTGCTTCGAAGAATCGCAAAGAAGAAGAACATTAGTGCAAGCCGGATTAAGTAGACTGAATGTTTGTTAATGCTACGTGGATGTATTGCTCACTATCAACACTGTCAAATTCTGATTTGCATAATAATTATAATATACAGTAGTTACGAATATAAGAGGAGTGTTATTAAAAATACGTTGTTTGCAAAACTTGTCACTAAATCCTGCACTTACAGTACCACATACAAACAACACCGTACACATACATATCAATCGTATGTTATTATAATCCCTGCATAAACATTATATATAACTGACAAACATATGCAACATAATAATTACAGGTCTATCAAAACATTAATTACTAGAAAAATACTTTTACTTACCAAGTCAACAATCGCAAACCCCCAGCGGCGTCAAATAGCCCGATACGTAAAAAAAACATTGACATTAACTCGTCTCAAAAACTTAATCACTATTCCTGGCCGCTAACAAGCAACAACTTGACAACAGTCTCACGTTAACAATCACTCCCAGAGTAATAATTACATTAAATATACAACACCAGCCAGCAGCAAGAATCGCCACCACATAAGACGTGATTACGCCACTACGCTTAAAGCAGAGGCCTGAGGTAAAAAAAATAAAAAAATATATAACCACAAATAAACAAAGCTTATAGCGTCCGACCTCGCTCGCAACGCCGGTTAAAACTACGACGAGGGATCGCGGCGGTGTGGCTCTTGGCGGGGAGCTGGTAAGTTGTTTCGTTACCGGTAATGGCACAGAAGTCTCCAACCATGGCGCCCAGCGTCTCCGCGTCGCTGGCGGGAGACGACGCCGCCATGGTCGCGCGCTGCTCACCGAGCGCGCCGATTGGCCCGGGCGCCAACACGTGGCGCCGGGGTCAGGCGCCTCCAATCGGAGCGCGGATGAAGCCGCGCTGCGGGGTTACGACAGAATGCGAGTTTGCGGTGAAATGCGGCTCGCCGTCATGGATTGACGTCACTACGTCAGGAGCTGCTTCTTCGGATTGAGAGGAGCCAGTTGAGGTGGTTCGGGCATCTGGTAAGGATGCCCCCCCGGAAGGCTCGCTCGCGAGGTATTCCAGGCGCGGCCCACTGGGCGGAGACCTAGAGGCCGACCCAGGACACGCTGTATGGATTATATCCTTCGGCTGGCCTGGGAATCCCCCAGGAAGAGCTGGAATCTGTTGCTGAGGAAAGGGATGTCTGGTCCACTCTCCTTGGACTGTTGCCACCGCGACCCTCACCAGGACAAGCGGTTTAGAAAATGGATGGATAGATACAAGTGTGTGTTTTATTTCAAATGCAACAACAACCAACACGCCCCACCCACACACCCCACACCCACAACCCCCCATACCCCCCACCCACCCCCACCCCAACAACAACAGTTCTCCACTAAGTGGCCTGGCACAACCACGGTACAGGTGCCAGGCCAGGTGCACCTTGAGTCCACGCAGAGTGTCGAAGGATCGCTGACAGGACAAACCCAAGTGCCACGGGTTGACTGAGCTGACTGGCTCAGTCGAAGGCTTGCCCCCATTTCCCCCCAATACATCCTCCCCCCACACACCATTCCCCAAACACACACACCACCAGCACCCCCAAACACCACTTAACGTTAGCTCAACGTTCACCCAACGTTGGGAATGGAAACAATATTGTCACGGGTCTCAACGGTTTTATTTCATCTCATAGGTAAATAAAGGATACAACGGCAACAAAAGTTCGAAATTAAGCAAGTGAGTGGTACACACGACCTACGTCTATGCTCATACTGTAGTTTCAAAACGACGACTTACTTCCTGAGGTGAGACATTCATATTTGGTCTGAAGTGACGTTACTTGTTTTAGACGCATATAAAACTTCGTACCCATGGCACACCACGGGAAGGGGGAGTAGAGTGGAGCATATAATGAATGGAAATGTAGGAGGGATGGGAGAGAGAAGCGAGAAGAGAAATAATGGGGAAATGGGGATCAAGGTAGAAGCGTTCACGTCGCGATCCCTGTCAGGTAATACTTTGTATTACTTTGTATTACCTGCAAATTCTACCAAACACTTCGAAGCCGAGCTGAACGACAACGATGTCCAGAAGCTCAACAGATGCCAGAAGCCCTTCAGTCTGGAGCAAGAAGAGAGGCCAATGCCCGCCTCTAAGGCCAGCACTATTATATATCTAAATGTTGAAGGGCTGTCTGCAACTAAAGAAGAACTTGTTACAACGGGAAACTGTCATATAACCATCACGCTTCGAAGAATCGAATCGAATGGGGAAATACGAGGACAAAGGATGATAAAGGGACGGAGGAACGGGACCACAGAAAGAGAGGGCCGTGCAGAAATGCGAGGAGGGGGAGAAGGAATGACCAGGCCAAGATGTAAACGTTCAGAGGGCGACGATGAGCGGGGTCAGAATAGCGGGAAGAGAGAAGGTGTGAATAGAAGTGAGCTGTCCAGCGGTCATTTTCACAAGGAGGGGGGGCGGTTGAGGGGAGAGTTACTCAAAGTGGGAGTGGCCACACACAAGTCACGTGATTTACGGGAGGCTTGAGCTGGTTTCAATATTAGATATTTGGTCATTCTCTCTATAAACGTTAAACCCTCGACTAACAGGAGAATGAATGCGTGCGGCAAGAAGGAAACTTGTAATTGCGCGAGTGTGCCGCTGTTGCTGTTGACGCGCATGCAATGTGGACACATGTCAGTCGTGCCTTCCTGCTGTTTGTGAGCAGCAGCAGCGCCTCCTTGTTGCCGTTTGTGATCCCATTTAGCTTGGAGTTGCCTTAGTGTCTTCGGGTGGACTTTGGTTTCCAGCATGCATCTTCCCTCCTCACCGATCGACCAAATATTGCGATTCGACTCAAAGATCGATTATTTTTAAAAACATCGCGGTGCAGCGGGCGGCACGGTGGCGCGGTGAGTAGCGCTGCCACCTCACAGCAAGAAGGTCCCGGTGTAACAGGCCAGAATATACCCGGCTATATTCTGGCCTAGGCCGGAATATACCCCGGGGTATAATTTAGGCTAGGCTAGTTCATACCCCCCCAGGCCAGATTATACCCCCCACCCCCCTTAGCCTGTTTTATACCCCGGGTATATTCTGGGTTAGTCTAGTGAGTAGCGCTGCCGCCTCACAGCAAGAAAGTCCCGGGTTCGAAACCCGGCTCGGGGGCCTCTCCGTGTCCGCGTGGGTTTTCGCCGGGCACTCCGGTTTCCTCCCACAGTCCAAAGACATGCTGCTGCATAGGTTAATTGGCCTGCTGACTAAATTGCCCCAGGTGCCCTGTGATGGACTGGCTTGCCATCATGGGTATAACCCTGCCTTGCGCCCTGTGTCTACCGCGATAGACCCCGGCTCACCACGATCCTGTACAGGAGTAAGCGGTTTCGGACAACGGATGGATGGATCGCGGTGCATCGCGGTGCATCGTGGTGCATCGCGGTGCACCTTCGGTTCAGTGCGGTGCAGGCATGGTGCACAATGGTGCAGCGCCTTGCATCGTGGGTGCAGAGCCGTGCATGGCGGTGCTGCAGGTGAACCGTGATAAAACACCCCGACTCAACCCACGACCTCGAGAGAGAAACATCGGACTGTAGTTAAAAACCAGCGAATGCTTTAAAATTAAAAAATAACAATAATAATTCATTGCACCTTTGAGGTTAAATAGCTCCGTAGCCTAGAGCTGCGGTGTCTGCGCTATGAGTAAGTGCGAATGGGTATGTGCTGTGTTTTACGTGTGTGTTAGTGTATACGTGTAAAGTGGACAGCGGTGGCGCAGCGGTTAACGCGCTGCGACCCCGAACCCGCCTGTCCAGTTCGATTCGCACTAACGGCCACCAACAGCAATTAAGATCATCAGAACCGGTCCTGGGCCTACCCTAGGTCAACTCAGCTGGTGTGATTTCTACATATCGACGGCCGGGAATGCTGCTGGCCATCCACCCCAGGGTGTACCGTGTCTGCCTTCATAGTTGCTCGCTAATAGCACTGTCGTGGCGGTTGCTGTATATGGTATGTATGTGTATAGGAAGAGCTGGAATCTGTTGCTGAGGAAATGGGTGTCTGGCCCACTCTCCTTGGACTGCTGCCACCGCGACCCTCACCAGGACAAGCGGTTTAGAAAATGGATGGACGGATGTATTGTATGTGTATAGGTACGTGTGTGCGTATAGGTCTGCGTAAGCGCACGTGGACAGGTACGTGTGTATATGAAGGTATACGCGGGTATAGTGTACGCGTGTGTACGCGTGTGTATATATGTTTACGCGCCGAGCCGTGTGTAGTTTCACTTCTTCTTTTGGAGGAGTTTCTCAGCCTTCGCCCGGCGCGACGCGTCGATCTCGTTGAGCTGCAGCCCGTGCTCCTGCCTGCAGACACGCGCGTGGAAAAACCATCGGCCCCGCGGCACACGCCACCGCGAACCGGGCACGGGACTCCCCTGGGTGGACTCAGAC
>JAZEWU010000044.1:872932-883955 GCA_036362915.1 Geotria australis | reverse complement strand
CGTAAAGAGCGTGCAAGCTCACTGGGTATTTTTCTGCCGTATTAATAATGTATCAAGCTCTCCCTGCGGGATTAAGTCAGCCTCACCTGGCTGGGTTCGGAGGCTCCGGGCGCCGTCAGCGCAGTTTCTCGGTCGCGAGCAGCGCTCATCGTCCATGTTTGTCGTCGAGACGCAGTGATGCGGCGGCTGTCAACGACAAGCGCACAGGTCAACGAGACGTAGAGACTCCGAACTGCACCAACGCGCATCTCTCGCAATTCACGCGGCTTTCATTCAAGCTACCACAGCAGACGTCCGTTAATCCGGACATTCTCAACCAATGGGTCGCGACCTATCAGTGGGCCGCAAGCACCACCCAGTGGACCTTGAGGTCCCACCTGCGTTAAGTGGTGGCCACTCACGTTGGATAAACTCTCCGATATACATCATAGAGGTTTTTATTTTTAGCGACTCCATCAATCATCCTACTAATGCAAGCGACTGTTATTCACAATAGAGCACGGTTATTCCAAGTAACCTCCGTTCCCAGATATTTTAAGCAGTCCATCTCGTTGGTAAAGCGGCCAAGATCACCGCACGGGAGAAAGCAAACCCCATGACACCACGGGAACTGCACTTAAGAATTTAACATTTATAACGCACACATTCATTCACTGTCGAAGGTACTCATTCTAGAGACGCGAGGAAATCGCAGAGGCGAAAGGAGGCAGCCAGGCGTTTTTTTTCCGGCGCCATATTGCCACACGCTGCTTCCTATATATTATGTTATCGGCCAAATAATTAATGAGTTATTTTTATGTCGGTGCCCAAGCGTCCCTCCGTAGCCACGAGATCAGTCGGCAGGGAGGGATAGTATGACATCACTTCCTGTCTGCAGGGGGAACGACGGCGTGGCCATGGGGAGGGCGGCGCTGTAACTTTATCCTGCACGGCGCCATGCGGCAGCTTCTCGCTTTTAACCGAACCGGAATTTAGCAACGTAGCATCGGGACGATTATGGGCATCTATGCGGCGAGCAAGTTTCACAATCGAAACTTTCATTTCGAGCCAAATGGGCTCCTTTGAATCTACGAGACTGTGCAACTCATTGGCACGTTTATACACGGTTAGGCAGCTGGAACCCGGACTCAAACCCGGGACACCGTACGTGGCGCGAAACGTGGATGCGACGTCACAACTCACCTTCACTCAACGATCTGCTCCGTTCAGACCTACCGCGCGCACACACCACACAGGATTAACCACGGCGCCCCCTTCACATCTGATCAGTGCCTAGTGTCCCGACCCCATACACTATAGACGTGCAGAATACTACACAGCATGTGAACCCGCCGGTACGAGTTAACAATCCAGAAATATCACTCTAAACTAGCACGTATAATTGGCCGTTTGTTTACAATACTCTGGGCCCTGCTGTCGGAATTTTGCAGGGATAGAAATTCCCCATCTGCCACCAGAAACGGACAGCCACAGGGTTGTATGGCGCGTGATCAGCGTGTATTAGTGGTCATCACAGGTCAGACCCGAAAGATGGTTACCATCATCTCACGCATTCCAACCACGTGGCCGCATCGGTAAAAATATTCGGTAAGAATGCATTCGCCGCGTCATGAATTCGGAAACCAGTTCGATTCCCATCCGATGAAGCTCTTGGGTGTGCCGGTCATTTATATGTATGTGTTTCGCTGTGTTAAACTTATGATTTGTATACTTTAGTCAATTCGCGTACAGTATTAGTTATCGGTTTCTGACATGGAATTAAACATGAAAATAAATAATCATCTACCGTAGGGTCGGGGCGGAGGTGACGTCATGCAACCTTGCCACGTGGTCGCAGTCTCGACGTGCGGCCCATGGAGGCCGCCATTTTGAGAGCAAGCATTCTGCAAAAATCCGGAGAACAGGCGATTTGAACATCGAGCCGCGCGCCTCAACGTGTGCTGCACACGCGTGTGCGTCGTAGTAAGGTAGAGGCCGGATTGTGACCGACCGAGTTTCAATGCATTAATATGAACTTTGCAATGGAATCACACGGATTGTACAAGCCAAGTAACAAAGGGGGACGAGTATTCATTCACTCACCACAAACGCACAATGCAACCACAAGACACGCGCGTTACTACAAATGTCCCCCTACGAGGCGCACTGTGCAAAAAAAAGAACCCGCCTCTCAAACCCCGAGTAATAAAACCTCGTGACCGACGTGATTGGGTGGCGCAATTGTTAGCGAACCGCGTTACGAACCCGTTTGCCAATTCCATTCCCGGGAGTGGCGACAATTAGCGAGTGCTATCTGAACTAGCCCCAATGTAAAACGTTTGCCACTCGCCAGCCCGAATAGAACAGCGTGGTTAAATGGCTCAAACCCATACACTGTACTACACAGGGTATGGAGGCCTTTATTTCTGCTGTAATAATAAACATATATATTCATTCGAACATATTTCGCATCGAGTTCACGAGCCCCATCGTAGCCGCTAAACTCTGAACTTAATTTTCTCCTAAAAACTATCCATTACTAACCCGGGTACGATGGTTTCCTCCCGCAGTATACGCGCTGTTGTCCAACTTAGATAATAAAAACTAACCCTATAAAAGTTTACTCTGCACGCGTGTCTTGTACACACATGTTCGAAGATTTAGCGGTACTGAAACACCGATTATTACATCATACTAAGGAAAATGCATGAAACCCGTGGACCGTTTCGCCAATAATGCACTACTTGTAGGACTAGATCGATTGCTTAAAGCCAGTCGTGCTGTGCGTGAACCCACACCAACAAACCCACACCCCAAGACCCGCTACAGTAGACACACAACACCAACCCACCTTCTCAAGCCGCGACTACAAAAGGGACAGTGTGCGACGGGGAGCGGCCTTATATAGCCAGTTTGCACCGTCGGGCAGATCCATCCGCCAACTCGTTCCTCGATGTTAAAACAAAAATTACACTCGCAACATGAAGCTGCGCGTCACTAAACAAGACGATGATGAATCTGATGCCAAAAATAAGCAAGTTATTTGACATTTTCTATTTATAATTGTATGGCAGTCGTGACGGACTCTTTGGTGCGCGCGGATGGACACGGCGCTCGCGGGGAGCGAGAGGGCGCACGTCACACGCGCAGTCACGTCGCGCGAATTGTTCGGATTATAAGACGCGCCTAAAAGTACGAACGTTTGTATTTAAGATGAGAGGCACCGTTGACGAGAGGCACCTTCTTGCCTCACAGCAAGAAGGTCCCGGGTTCGAATCTCGGCTCGGGGTGCCTTTCTGTGTGGAGTTTGCATGTTCTCCCCGTGTCCGCGTGGGTTTTCGCCGGGCACTCCGGTTTCCTCCCACCGTCCAAAGACATGCTGCCAGGTTAATTGGCGTACTGACTAAATTTCCCCAGGCGCCCTGCGATGGACTGGCGTCCCATCCTTGGTGTTCCCCTGCCTTGCGCCCTGTGTCTGCCGGGATAGGCTCCGGCTCACCGCGACCCTGTATAGGATTAAGCGGTTTCTGAAAATAGATGGATGGATGGCACCGTTGATCTGCAAGGCTATTTTTAACTGTTGTCCAGCGGAGAGGGATAAGCAAGTTAGAACATCTCATGGGACCGGGCAAATTTAATCAGGAGGACAATCAACCTATGCAGCAGCTTGTTTTTGGACTGTGGGATTAAACCGGAGTACCCGGCAAAAACCCACGCAGACACGGGGAGAACATGCACACTCGACACTTGAAGGCACCGGAGCCGGGATTCGAACCCTGGGATTCTTGCTGGGAGGCGGCATCGCTACTCACCGCGCCACCGTACCGCCTCTGATACATTGTGTTTTTTCTAAATTTAAGAAGTCTCAACTCTTGTTCCCAGTAGGGGGCGATGCTGCTGCTGTGTGCGATCCCAGTTTATTATCCATCCATTATAGCGTAGCCAATACGTGTTAAAGTCAACAATAAACGGTGCGTTGTTTAAAAAAGACTTCCGTTTAGTAACAAACCACCTCTCTGGTGACGAAATGCGGAGCCATTCATCCAGCAGTGGAGAGAGCTCGTGGCCGCTGAAGAGGTTGCCGCAGCTTCGCGCGGGCCGAGTAGCCGTGGTGATGAGGATCGGACAATAGGGGGCGACGCTTTGGGCGCCACATTCACGATCCTTACACGAGGCGGCAGTCACGGGTTATAATTGAGTAGCGCGCTCACGGAAGTTTGCATGTTCCCCCGGTGTGCGCGTGAGTTTTTCCCCTGTTATTTCCACAGTCCAAAGACCAGTTGATGCCTGGGTTAATTGGCCTGCGAACTATATTTAATGCCCACGGTGCCTCGCGATGGACTGGCGTTCCATGCTTGGTATAGCCCTGTCTTTCGCCCTGTGCCTGCCGGGATAGGCTCCGGCTTCACCGCGACCCTCTAGAGCAGTGGGTTTTTAACCCGGGGTGCACACACCCCGTGGGGGTGCGAAATGCCCTTGCTGACGGTGCGAGACAGGCCAGATTGTTTTGTATTTATTGTATTATATCTCATCTCATTATCATAAATCGCTAACAGGGTCGCGGTGAGCCGGAGCCGATCCCGGCAGACACAGGGCGCAAGGCGCAAGGCAGGGCCATACAGGGCGCAAGGCAGGGCCATACCCACGATGGGACGCCAGCCTCTGCTCTAGAGGATGACGCGGGAGTGATTATGAACACCTGATGAATGTGTCAATCTCGAATGGTGCGGACTACATTGCCGCCCCGGTGCCCTGTGATGGACTAGCGTCCAATCCTGGGTATAGACCCTGTCTCGCACCCCGTGTCTGCCGGGATAGGCTCCGGCTTCACCGCGACCATGTACAGGATTAAGCGGCTTCTCGTGATGGATAGATGGATGCAGCCGTGGAACGTCCCGGAGACCGTGTGCTGGCTGTGGTGTTGAGGGACACGTGTGGACGTAGCTGCGCGTTTCGAGTCTCGCCGTTGCTGGCTGTGTTTGTCTTGGTCTGCGTTACTCGGGTCTCCCAGGTCAAACGCATCCATCGCTATGGTCCCGCGGTCTGGAATCTCACTTACACCCTTGGCGACGGGGGCTCCGGGGAGACCCGGGAGGCATTTGCCACGTGTGCACGGTCAACACACTCACAATAGTGAAGCTCTGTTTATGAGTTTAGGTCATGTGAAAAGGTGTTTGAGTGTTGTGCACCCGTCGATATGTTGGAGAAAACGAGCGAGCACACACAGCACTTACCTTCAACGATGTTACCGACGTTTCGCTGAAACTTCCACTCAGCGTCATCAGAGTATGGAAACGTCGGTAACATCTCTGAAGGTAAGCGCTGTGTGTGCTCGCTCGTTTTCTCCAACATATCGACGGGTGCACAACACTTCACTTACACACCTTCACGTGACCTAAACTCATAAACAGAGCTTCACTATGGATAACATTGGTCACGAAAGCCTTCGAGTTAATTTTTACACTCACAATAGCGAGTCGGCGTGTCGTCCCCCGGCAGTCAGCGCCAGAAGACGTCTGTAGTTGGTAGACAGTTCCTCTGGCGGCGGTTTAGACACATGGCGGCACGGAAGGACGGCGCCGCAGTGAGTAGCGATGCCGCCTACCAGCAAAGAATCTCCCCGGGTTCGATTCCCGCCTCGGGTGCCTTTCTGTGTGGAGTTTGCATGTTCTGCCGGTGCCCGCGTGGGTTTTCGCCGGGTACTTCGGTTTCCTCTCACGGTTCAAAGACACGCTGGCTGCCTAACTTCATTGAGCAGCGTCCCATGCCGAGTTTAGCTCAAGTTATCTACTGACTCGCTTACCCCCATCCCCGCCGGACAACTGTTAAAAAGAGCTACGTGGCTCGACGGTTCCTTCCAGCTTAAAAATAAATAAATCTGACTGACAGGTGGACATATGTTTATTGCTACAGCAGAAAATACCCAGGGAGCTTGCGAGCTCCGGATGCAGGATTCCTGCAATTCGACAAACCGTTCCAACTAACCAACGGAAAAATATATATAAAATCACAGAGTAACACAACGAATTTACAGAATTACATTGTGCAGGGATGAAGCCCCTTAACCATAGACATTAAGTACACAGTAACACGGGATTGCCCAGGACAATCGTGACCAACAGGGCCGGTAAATTAACAAGAGACAAAGGAGTGAAACAGTTTAACAGTGCGATGAGAATACACAAGAAAAAGAGGCGTGTTCCGTGTTTAAAGGAAACAGCATAGGCAGCTCCTGAAACCACCTATTATTTGTTTGCAATTACAGCTCGGCAGGAATTTGAATTATAATCGGGATCTAAGGTGGCTCATTGAAGTGATTTAAAGCCGGCCCTATCGCCACTGATGAGACACTGGATAGATAGATAGATGTTTATTATTACAGCAGAAAAATACCCAGTGAGCTTGCAAGCTCGTTGCGGATGATGAACCCGGTCCAGTACGACAATAGACCAAGTCCACTCCACATTCCACTCCCATGGCCGCCTCTGCACACGAACATACACAGTCTCTCCTCGAATTACGACGTTGTTACGTTCCGATGACCGCAAAATACAACCAGCTGCTAGACACCCAAACACAGACTGAGCCCCCAGACAATAACAAATATGGCTGCCTTCCGGCAGCGCGGCCAGCCAACGTTATCGAATGCAGCTGCAACAGTCGTCGTTAGACTTTACGACCAACCGTCGGGACTCGATAATAATATAATAGGAGTTTGTTGTAGTCAATTCGCGTGTTTGTTGTGTCGCAGGAATCCCGTAAAGAGCTCGAATGCTCACTGTGTATTATTTTGCTGTAACAATAAACACGTATCTATCTATCTTTAACACGAAGGCTTTCATGAGAAGTGACGGCCATCTTAGGGGACGCTGGCAGATTTTTGCCGCTGTTAAGATTGCCAGTTTCACGACCTTTCAGTATATTCGAAGCAGCCTTCATAATTTCTTTTTTGTTCCTTTGGTTTCTATTGGTTGTTTTTTCTTTCGTTGTTGACATTCCGTTCTCTTCGCGCCCCTTGTGCAGCGCTTTGTGACCCTCGGGTGAAAGGCGCTATATAAAACGCTATTATTATTATTATTTCATGACCATTGTTATCCATAGTCTAGCTATTTTTATGCGTTAGGTAATGTTACACGTGACCTAACTCGCAAGAAGAACTAGACTATGGATCTATCTATCTCCTGGGACGGCCGTCGTAAGTCCGGGTGGTCGTAAGTCGCATGTGTCGTAAGTCGAGGAGAGACTATATTTTTCGCGCAATGCAACGGCGCCACGGCCTTCTGTCAGTCAACAGCATCGACCCACGACCCCGGAGCGACAGTGTCTCAGAGTCGCTCGCCGGAGCTGCTCTCCAACGCGAGGAGGTGAAACGTCGCGAAGGGCAGAGAACGAACCGCTAGATACGGCTATCCCGAAAGAGCGACTCTTAAGAGCAATTCTCACAGCAAGAATAACCCTCGGTTCGATTCCCGGCTCGGGTGGAGTGAGGGGAGGGGGAGAGGGGGCGAGAGCGACTGCAGTGACGTAACACAAACATCTCGCGCATAAATTAGACTAATTAGGTGCGAGCGATGATTATGCAAATTCGGGTTAAAGCGAAACGTCTGCTGGGAAGTGTGTTAATGGACGTGGGATCGCTGTACTCAGAGTGTGTGTGTCTGTGTCTGTGACCTTCATAGGTGCTCGCTAACAGCACTTGTCCCTACAGTCTGTTAAGGCTATATAGGGGATCTTTGTCTTTGTTAGTATGGGGAGCGGCAGCTCAATGGTGAGCGTGCTGCGCTACAAACCTGGCGACCTGAGTTCGAATCCCGCTCACGGCCAACACCAGTGACGATATTCTGAACCGGTCCTAGGCCTACCCTAGGTCGACTCAACCTCAAAATTAGTAACTAGTGCAGTGTGTAAACATTGCCACTAGGGAGACAAAGGCGGCCGGGCGTGGTTCTGGCACACCCACCCCCTCGTGTGCCGTGCCGGCCTTCGTAGGTGCTCGCAAACAGCACCTCCAGTCTGTTAAGGCTATACGGGGGATCTTTGTCTTTTTGTGTCTGTGTTAGAGCGAGTGCTGTTAGCGAGCACCTATTAAGACTGGCACGGAACACGAATGGGTGCGTGGCCAGAGCCACATCCATCCGCCTTTGTCTCCCCAGTTTACACAGCAGAGAACCAATTTAGAGTGACTTTATTCCCACTTTATTTGTGCGGGGGGAGCGGTGGCGCAGCGGCTAGCGCGCGGGGCTACAAACCTGGCAACGTTCACGGCCTAACACTCATTAATTAATTGGCCGATAACATCAGCTTGCCTGGGAACGGCTGGGGAATCCCCCCAGGAAGAGCTGGACTCTGTTGCTGAGGAAAGGGATGTGTGGTCCACTCTCCTTGGACTGCTGTTACCGCGACCCTCACCAGGACAAGCGGTTTAGAAAATGGATGGATGGACATCATAATATATAGGACGCAGTGTGTGGCAATATGTTGGCGCCGGCTAACCGCCTGGCTGTCTTCCCCCCTCCCCAGTCTCTCTGGGGGTTTCCTCGCGCCTCTGAGTCGTTCTCTCTTCGAAGTAATGTGCCGCGCGTTATAAACAGCATTTATTGTATTATTATCCGAACCGGTTCTGGACTTCGCCCGGGTGGAACCAGCCTCGAATAAGTACCCGGTGCGGTGTGTTAAGCATCGACATTGGGGGAGACAAAGACTACGGCTGCCTTCATAGGTGCTCGCTAACGGAGTTCATTACAACACACGGCTGTACAATAACGTGTGATCGCCGTGACTTTCTAAGCCCGAGGGGCCGCAGCAAAAACTCGGTCTTAATCTCGCGCCGAGTGTCTCTCATTAGCGCTAATTAACGCCATCTGCGGACCGCGACGGGCCCATTAGCCAGCCCTCGCCACCGCGTCACGCCGACACAGCCGCCTTTATCTCACCCTGGCCACAACCCAGCTCGGGGGCCCTCGGCACGGTGGTGCCGCCTCACAGCGAGAGTGTCCGGGTTCGAATCCCGGCTCGGGTGCCGCCTTTCTGTGTGGAGTTTGCATGTTCTCTCCCCCCGTGTCCGCGTGGGTTTTCGCCGGGCACTCCGGTTTTCGTCCCACAGTCCAAATTCATGCTGCTGCACAGGTTAATTGGCCTACGGATTCAATTACCGCCGGTGCCCTGTGATGGACTGGCGTCCCATCCAGGGTATAATAATAATAATAGCATTTTATAGAGCGCCTTTCACCCGAGGGTCACAAGTGCTGCACAACGACAGAAAAAAAACTTGCCTTGCGCCCCGTGTCTGCCGGGATAGGCTCCGGCTCACCGCGCTGTTTCTAACAATTAATGCTTTAAGAACAATGAGCGTCGGAGGAGGAGGGAGGGTGAACTAAACGTCGAAGTTTAGCGGCGATAAAGGGCGGTAAAATAAACATTAGAGTCTGGCCTCAGTCCCGCGCGCGCCTCCCGTTGCTAGGCGACGCATCTCCCGCCAAGACGGCGGCGCCGGGCCACGTGACCGCGGGCGCCATGGAAACCTTTGTTCCAACTGGACCCGCCATTTTATTTTATTTATTCACCCCCCCCCCACCCATTCGCACCCCAGCCCCCCCACCGGCATCCCCACCTTTTTAATATAAAAAGTGTCACGTTAATGTTGGTGAGAAGTGCAATAAAGTGGAAGTGAGGAGGAAGGAGGGGGTGTTTTATGGATAGCGTGAAGCGAGGGCGCCTCGCTGTGTTGGGGGGGGGGTCACACACCCCCCCTCGCTCCCCTTTGCTGGTTAATTGGACGTTGTCATGGTTACGGTTGAATAGTGTGAGTGTGCGAGTGTTTAATTGAAGTCCGCGCCTCAGCGCCGTGCAGCAGACGCTACTGTCGTCACGCGACACCTGGGGACACCAGCAGCATCATCAGCATCTGTATTAGTCGTCGTCATCTGCAGCATCAACTATATCCTCAGCATCTATATCATCATCACCATCATCAATGTTATCATCTGTATCATCATCATCATCATTGTTAACAACATCATCGTCGTCATCATCCTCTGTGGAGTCGATAAATCAAGTATCACTACTTCTGAGGGGAAGTCAACAGTCAGTGGCCCCTTTCATGGATGTACTGGTGCCCGTCACGGGAACGTGGAATGTCCACCGCCGGCTCGGGACCTGTTACAGAGCTCGCTTTTCACCTGATTCCTTAAAGCGGCGGCATCGAGTTCGATCCCGGGATAGGGAGCAAACACCGCTAACGGTCAGGGGTGACAGTACCTGTGATGTGTGACCGGTACGCTCGTATCGCAACCCCCCACCCCTTCCTACCTGTATCGCACCGGATGCTTCGGTGGCAAATGACATCAGAACCGGTTCTCACTTGTCATCACCACCATCATCATCGTCTGAAACCGCTTGAACCTGTACAGGGTGGCGGTGAGCCGGAGCCTATCCTGGCAGACACAGGGCGCAAGGCAGGGCTATGCCCTGGCGTCCCATCTTGGGCGAAGATGGGACGCCAGTCCATCACAGGGCATCGGCGACAATGTAGTCAGCAGGTCAATTAGCCTAGGCAGCAGCAGTGTGTGCACGGTGGGAGGAAACCGGAGTACCCGGCGAAAACCTACGGGGACGCGGAGAGAACATGCAAAGCCTTAATTAATTCACTTATTTTGCTTGATACTATTCCCCGTCCTATTTTACAACTTTTTGTTAATCGTATGCCATAGCTCAGGTTTTTTTTTGGCAATCATAGCTTATGAGTATTCATTATTTAAATGCTCGTACAGCGCCCTGAGTCATTTGATTAGGCGTATTCAAATCTAAATTATTTTTTTAGAAACGACACACAGAAAGGCGCCCGAGCCGGGAATCAAACCCGGTTGTTTCTGGTTGTGAGGCGGCAGCGCTGCTACTCACTGCTCCGCCACCGCGCTGCCCTCCCAGGTCTCCCTTACAAGACACAGCCTCCCCACCTCTCCTGGTCCGTTCCTCGCTGCCCGCTGTGGCGCTCAGTAATTGCCCTAATTACAACGGGGTGATTAAGGAGTTCTTAATGCCCCTT
>JAZEWU010000044.1:839246-858868 GCA_036362915.1 Geotria australis | reverse complement strand
ACAAAGACATGCTGCTGCATAGGTTGATTGGCCTGCTGACTAAATTGCCCTGTGATCGACTGGCCTGTGTAGACCGGCACGCACTGCCGCCTTTGTCTCTCTTCACTCGAGACCACCGGCCGACGCTTCTGCTTCGGTTAGCCAAAATGTTGACCGGCTTAATGGTCAACTTCTGCGTTGTGTATAGGTCTTATCGTTGTTGTGCTTCCCACGCTACTGGTCCGTCGTGATAAATCTCTTCACCCACCGAACACTTGAATCCACACGAATCTTCTCTCCGCTTTACATTCATTAACTCTGCAGACACCGCATCTGCAACACATCCCGCGCGTTATTAAGCCACAACCACTCTCGCTCGCACCCCTCTCCGTATCTCAGCACCCTAGGTCGACTCAGCCTCAAATGAGTACCTAGTGGGGTGTGTAAACATCGCCACTAGCGAGACAAAGGCGGCCGGGCGTGGTGCTGGTCACCCACCCCTTGTTTGCCGTGTCGACCTTCATAGGTGCTCGCTAACGGCACTTGCCCCTACAGTCTGTTAAGGCTATACGGGGGATCTTTGTAGTATGTGAGCACAGCATAGTGTGTGTAGTCCTGGGTATTTGTCTTGTTTGGGTATGCACAGTGTGCGTGCGTGTGTGTAATCCTGGGGTGTTTGAGAGTTTGTCATCTAGTGTGCGTTTATTGCGTGGGGTCCATGTCTATGTAATGCACGTGTGTAGCTCTTAGTTTGAACTATGAGAAAAAAATACCAAATTTAAAAATAATTTAGCATGTTACTACTGTCATTATTTAAATCATTAGCAAAATACTACTCAATTGTATGTGTCTCATGTAGGTTTATCACGGCTCAACGATGTCCAGAAGCTAACCATCGTGCTTCGAAGAATCGCAAAGAAGAAGAATGTATCCGAAATGCTGCTCTCCATAGCTGCTTCTTCGGGATTAGCCGTGTGTCGCCGAGTGTTCCTTCTCTCGCCTTCGAGACGTTTCACCTCCCACGTGGGAGAGAGCAGGAAAAGGCAACACGGCTATCACGAAAGAGCAGTTATGGAGATCAATTATTGTCCATCCATCCAATGTCAGCAACAGCTTAATCCTGTACAGGGTTGCGGTGAGCCGGATCCTATCCCGGCATACACAGGGCGCAAGGCAAGGTCGTGAAACTGGCAATCTTAGGAGCGGCAAAAATCTGCCAGCGTCCCCTAAGATCGCGTTAAAGACAAACACGGAGGGAGACAGGGAGGGAGGATGAGCGACAGGGGAGATATAGGGAAAACAGACAGACATGAGGGGGAAACAACGCCAATCTAAATTAAACAATTAACATTGAAGCACAAGAATATATACATAGACACACGTAACAGTAAACAAAAAACGCAATTTATAACAACAACAACAAAACCATAACTTTTACACGCGACACCTGGGCCACACCACGAGGCGAGTCTAGGCAAGACAGGCCTTACATAAACTGGGCCAGGAGTCGGCATAAAACAGACAAAAAACAAGCAACAATGAAAGCCTGGAAGACAACAAAAACAAACACCAAAAGTTACATAGAAACAAACTATTAACTAATGAGAAAAGGAACAGATAAAAAGTGATAAATGTATAACAAATCAAAGTTAAATAAACAACTTTATGTTTCTTAGTTTAGTTATTTTAGCCACCCCATCCTCTCATAGTTTCCGAGCCTCAGCCATCGCAGACAGGTGTCAGGTGACCTCAGTCCAGCCTGGTGCACCTAGCCTGACACGTGGTCATTCAGTGTGAACTTGCCAGTCGCAAGTCGGATTGTGTTGATTCCTCAGATTACCCTAGGTAGTCTGGCAAGTCAAAGCCGAATAGAGCTTGTTAGAAATGTAAAAATAGCCACTACCCCCTTTCATGCCATGACCACGTTAAGCAACCCCTGTGTGTGTACGCGTGTGCGCTTGCTTGAATCTGGGTGTTTTGGGTGTTCTTTCCCATGAGGCTGTGCGGCCTGAGTAGTGCAGCTTGGCGTGAGACATGATGGGCGGTAATTATCCGTGCCTGATTCCCTTTACATACTTATTTAATCCCGTTCTATCCTTTCCTGAATAAATCTCAACCCATATGTTCCTCCTCCGCAAACGTTTCCTCCTCCTGCCATTTGTTCCTCATTCTCTGAACGTTCCTCTGTGTCCCAAACGTCCCTCCTCCTTCCTTGAACATTCCCTATCCACCCCAATAGTCTCTTCTTGAAACGTCCTCTCTCCCTCCCCCCAAATGTTGCCTCTCGTTGCAGCGCTGCGTGTGCGCCCGTGCTAAACTTTCGTCATCGGGTGGCTGGGGGTCGGGATGGGGATCGGGGTCAAATTCGGGGTCAAGATGGGGCTGGTGGGGAGCGGGGTGGACCGCTGGATGGTGCAGCGTGGGGTGGTGGTCGTGGCTGCGGACCCGTTCGTTGGGAGCCATGGCGACGGTGCTGTTCAGCTGGGAGAGGAATAGCGTCGGAGACGATGAGATCACACGGTGAGGACGGAACGGCGAGCGCTGTCGTAGCCACGGACACCCTTCGATCATAACAACCAGTCACCGCAATCAACTAATCATTCATTCATTCATTGTCAGAAACCCCTTAATCCTGTACAGGGTTGCAGTGAGCCGGAGCCTATCCCGGCAGACACAAGGTGCAAGGCAGGGCTATACCCAGGATAGGACGCCAGTCCATCACGGCACCGGGGGCAATTTAATGCGCAGGTCAATTAACCCATGCAGCAGCATGTCTTTGGAATTAGGGAGGAAACCGGAGTGCCCGGCGAAAACCCACACGGACATTGGGAGAACATGCAAATTCCACACAGAAAGGCACCCGAGTCGAGATTCAAACCCGGGTCCTTCTTTCTGTGAGGCGGCAGCGCTAATTGGAGAGAGCAAATCAACCGTCACATCCACTGCCATGGTCACTGAAATCACAGCATCAACCATCATAGACGCAGCATGAGAAACCACAACCGTGATCTCTACCACCGCAGACCAATTCGGTACAACCACAATCAACACAGCCTCGAGTGTCGATCCTCTTGCTGTGCAGCGCAAGTGTCACCACTGTGCTCCCCCGGCCCCCACCTTTGTGTGTCTCAGCTGCATCATACATTGCTGCCCCCATAACTCCTCAGTGCATCACGCCTGGGCATCATCATCGTCATCATGCGTGTATCCACCCCTTGCCTGCCTCCAGGTGTGTGGTTGACTTGCAGACGGTGGAGCGACTCTCAGCATTGCCAAGGTCCGACGCGGACGACGGGGTTGATGGTCACGTGACCTTGCCGGGCTGGGAGCTCGTGACACAGAGACCAGGGTTTACACTGTGGAGACGACCGCTCAGCACGACCCACACACAGCTGTATCAGTACAAAGGTGACACCACACACAGCTACAGCAATACATAGGGGACAGCACACACAGCTACATCAATACAGAGGGGACAGCACAGACAAAGACAAGACAAAGATCCCCTATATAGCCTTAACAGACTGTAGGGGCAAGTGCTGTTAGCGAGCACCTATGAAGGTCGACACGGCACACGAGGGGGTGGGTGACCAGCACCACGCCCGGCCGCCTTTGTCTCCCTAGTGGCGATGTTTGCACACCGCACTAGGTACTCATTTGAGGCTGAGTCGACCTAGGGGAGGCCCAGGACCGGTTTCAGAAAAACGTCACTGGTGTTGGCCGTGAGCGGGATTTGAACTCGGGTCGCCAGATTCGTAGCCCAGTGCACTAACCACTGGGCTACCGCTCCCCAGAGGGGACAGCACACACCCATGTATAGATACAGGCAGACTTTACTCGTAGCATAACGTTCCACCACAGAGTCGTTACAACTTCACTTGTACTCAGGTGTGTAAATGCGTATGTCGTGTGTGTGTTTTAGTGTACGGGACTTACACAGACATCTCGGCTCAGCAGTTCTTAAATGTTCAGGTAACACACGCGTACACACTCACGCAGACCTGTGTTAACTGCAATGCTTGTGTGTCGGTAGACCCAGTTTCAGTTCCCACTCAGGGCCAACACCATATTACAATTATCAGAACCAGTCCCAGGCCTCCCCTAGGATGAATCGGCCTCAATTGAATACCACTTGGTGCTCGCTAACAGCACTTGCCACAGTAGTCTCTAAAGTCTAAAGGCTATACGGGGGATCTTTGTATGTGTACACTTGTGTGCGTGTATGTACGTGTATGTGTGTGTATACGTGTGTGCATGTGTACACGTGTGTGTGTGCATTCCACAGCTGGACATCGAGTACAGGAAGCGGTGGGATCAGCTGGTCATCAGACTTGACCTCATTGATCACGACGAGTCTACAGGATCAGAGGTCATCCACTGGGTCACGCACTTCCCGGTATATGATGGCACCTCTTTTTACCCTGCAGTTTCTTCCCGAAAGCTTTCAGCGTCACAGATTAGCATGGCCCTCCTTAATAGTCAACGCAGCACGAAAGAAGATCTCACAGAGATACTTCTGAGATCCCTTTCTAAGTCACCTCTGGTCTTCACGGAGTGGAGGAGAGCACGTTCCCATTGGCTCTACCATGTGAGAGTAGTGTTCATGCACAACAAACCAGTATTAAGACCAAAGGACCTTTATGTGTACAACGGCAAAAAGGTCCTTTGGTTTTAATAGCTTGACCCGTGCTACAGATGCTGTGATCTTTGCTTTGTCCTGAGAGCGTCTGCCTTGTGGCGGAAACTGGCTGAACACAGACCAGGCTCCAGAGAAAGCCGTCTGGTGTTGGCCAATAAGTTTGAAGGACAATGCATTGCGATAGCATTTATTTTGCATGGTTTTGCCACAAGTATGTGTGGCTGCCTGCACACTGGAGCCTTTGCAAAGAGGTGTCCACTTAGTGTTTAAACATCTTAACACTGTTCTTATTGCCGGAAAGGGTAAAACCTCGTATTTTCTACTTTAAACCAGTATTACATTTCTCAGAACTGGAAATTCAAAAGTACATGTTGGTCTGTTGGTTTATTTTATGTTAAGTCTGTCAGTCTCTATTTTTGTTATTGGTGACCTGTACTTTAGTACCCTGTGTAATTGCAGGTGGCTGAAAATTCGATTTGAATCCAGGATGCTAGGTGGTGCCAGCTCAGTGCTGCGACCTTTGAGTCACCCCATCCAACCGCAAACCCAGCAGCACACACCCTTAATAGGTGCTCGCTGATAGCGGCTTTGTGCCAGCAAGGACGACTTGTGTGTACATATGCACATGTGTATGTGTATGCTGTACCTTCAAAGTGCACCTAACCTGGCAGCTGTTATTGTTGTGCAGTGGTTAGCGTATTGCACTAAGATTCTGGGAGGTCTCAGTTAGTTTTCTGGCCATGGATAACATCAGTCGCAACTGAGCTCTTAACCGGTTCTGGACCACTCCTAGGTTGATTTGGCCTTAAATGAGCACCTGGTAGCGGTGCATAAACAGCAGCATCAGGAGACGAAGGTAGTGCTGGCCACGTTGTCAGTCATAATAGGTGATTGCTAACAGCTCTTTTTCCAATATTCTGTAAGGCCCAATGGGAGAACTTTGTCTCTGTGTGTGTGAATAAATCTCCCGGAACGCACCCCTTCTTATCAGATCTCAGAAGCTAAGCAGGAATTTTGCCTGGATAGGGCTTATAGGTGTCTCTAGGGCTCTGTAGGGAGCAGCAAAATTCATTGTACTGTACTTCTGGGCTACCGCATCTACGCTGCCCGCCTTCACCAACCCATGCAAACCAGCGTGGCCCAATTACCCCCTCGCACGGTCTAGGAGACACTGGACGGCAGGGTGACGCAGTGGTAACATCTTCACCTCAGAAAGAATGGTCTTGCCTTTATGTGTGGAAGTTTGTGTGTTCGCCCCCTGTTATGCGTGGGTTTCCTCCGGGTTCTCTGGTTTCCTCCCACAAAAAACACGTATTAATTAATTGGCCAAAGGCGCTATATAAAATGCTATTATTATTATATATATAGTAATAATAATAATAATAGCATTTATATAGCGCCTTTCACCCGAGGGTCACAAAGCACTGCACAAGGCTGTGGAGAGAACGACATGTCAACAATGACAGAGAACGGAAAATCAACAACACATTTTTTTGGGTTTTTTTTTTATAATCCGAGCTGTGGAGAGAACGGCATATCAGAAAATCAGCAACAATTTTTTTTGGGTTTTTTTTTTTTAATAATCCGAGCAGTGTGTGGCAATATGCTGGCACCGGCAAACTGCCTGGCTGCCTCCTCCGCCTCTCTGCGGTTTCCTCGTGCCTCCGAGTCGTACCGTCTTCGAATTAATAGCTTCGACATTGAATAAATATGTTCACGTTATAAATATAGCTTATTTATAATATAATCCAGCAGTGAATTGACAGCCAGGCTGTGTATGTGTACGTGTGCGCGTGCGTGATGACCTCCCAAGTGAAATGCTGAGGGAGGGTGCTGTCTGCGTAGAGACTGCCCTATACGACATCATTACAACTGTCTGGACCACAGGACAGGTTCCACAAGATTGGAAGGATGCCTTGGTGGTCCCCCTCTTCAAGAAGGGGGACCGCACTGACTGTAACAACTACAGGGGCATCTCTCTCCTCAGTGTGCCGGGTAAGGTCCTGGCAAGGATTATTCAACATCGCCTTGCCAGGCACGCTGAGTAGAGGCTTGCGGAACCCCAATGTGGTTTCAGGCCAGGGCGGTCCTGCACAGATGCCATATTCTTTGTCCGGATGCTACAGCAGAGGTGCAGGGAATTCCAACAGGACCTGCATCTCTGCTTCATTGACCTGGTCAAGGCCTATGATACCATCAGTAGGCCAAGGCTGTGGGTTGTTCTACGGGCTTTCAGAGTTCCTGACTCTTTGCTCACCGTCATTAAGGACCTTCATGTGGGTGGGCGAGCCCGGGTAAAGCTACGAGGTCGGGAGTCGGAGCCATTCCCTGTTCACCTTGGGGTGCGACAGGGATGTCCTCTGGCTCCCACATTATTTAAAATATTTTTTGACCACCTAGTTCGAGAAGCCTTCCATGGCTGTACTGGTGGAATCTCCATCTGGTACACATACAGTGAGAGGCTGATTGATGCCCGGGTACGGTCGAGGGATGGCTCTCTATTGGCCAACCATGTTATGTATGCCGATGATTTGGTAATTGCTGCTCACTCCGAGGAAGAGTTGGGGGCTCTGCTGCTGAACCTTGAGCGTGACACAACGCGTTGGGGTCTTACCATCAGCCCCACCAAGACTAAGCACCTGCCTGGGTATTTCAAAACACCAGACACTCCACCATCCCAGCTCTCTATGGTGATGGGGCAGTTGTGGAGAGAGTGGAGAAGTTCCCATATCTAGGCAGTGTGCTTACGGATGGCTCCAGTTTAGCAGCGGAGGTCTCACTCCGAATCAGTCGAGCGGCATTATCATTCCATCAGCTGCGTAACGCTGTGTGGAAGCTGCCCGGCCTATCGCTCCGTACGAAGCTCTGGGTTTTCTCAGCCGTGGTCATGATTTCTCTTCTCTATGCCAGCGAAACGTGGACACCCCTGGCGGAACATCTATGCCGTTTGGAAACTTTCCGGCTCGCCTGCCTACGGTCCATCCTGGGTTTAACCTGGCTGGATTGTGTGAGGAGCTCACAAATATTAGAACGATCTGGAGAAAGTCCCATTTGTGAGCTCCTCCGGCAGGCGAGGCTCAGGTGGCTGGGGCATGTAGCCCGCATGCCCAAGCAACTGCTGTTTGGCCGGATAGAGGGGGCTAAACGGGCGCGGCACAGGCTAGAGAAGAGAGGGATTGATGCGGCACAGGAGGACCTGGAGTTGGGTGGACGTGCTGAAAACTGGTACCAGCAGTGTCAAGATCGACCTCTGTGGAGGAGGTTCGTGAAGGACGCTACTGGGCAGTTGGAGGCAGTCGCCCTCCAGCAACAACAGAGGGCAGAGGAGCGACGCTCACAACAGCGAGCCGAGCGGCCAAAGCATTGCAAGTTGGCACGGTAGGGAGCTCAGTTGGTGCATCTGCCAGTCATCTCGGTCAGGCAGCCTGGGTCTGTCCTGTCCTGTGACCTCCTGTCAGCGAGCCTTCGACACTTCACGTGGCCTCAAGGTGCATGTGGCCTGGCACAGGCGCCATGGTGACGTTACCGCCACTTAGTGGCGAATGGCGGTTGTTGTGTGTGGACTGCAGTACCCACTGTACGCACGCGACTACGTGTACGTCCGTCGCCACTGGCTGGATGAGAAGAACAACATCATGGTGCTCGTGTCCAGGTGAGTGGGGAGCGGTGGTGCAGCGGTTAGCCCACCGCACTGCGAATCCGGTGACCCGCTCACGGCCAACACCAGGGACGATTTTTTGAGCCGGCCCTGTGTGACTCGGCCTCAAATGAGTACATAGTGGGTTGTGTAAACAACACCACTAGTGGGACAAAAGGTGGCCAGCCGTTTTGCTGGCCACCAGCCCCCTTTAGTGTGCCGTGCTGGCCATAATAGGTACTTGCTAACAGCTCTTACCCCATTAACCTTAGAATTTAAATTTGTGCCTCGTTATTGCAAATCTTGATTTGTGTTTGAAATATTTCAAATGTTGCACTTGTCACCACTCATTGTTGAATACGCTACCTATAATGTGTTTTTTTTTCCCATCACAATGTATAACTATATTTTTATATGTTTATTCGATCAATTATGTGCAATGCTGTGTTTAATTTTGTTGTTAATTTGTTATTTTTATATTTGTACTTATTTTTGTCAATTTGCGTGTTTGTTGTGCTGCAGGAATCCCGTAAAGAGCTTGCAAGCTCACTGGCTCATTTTCTGCTGTAATAATAAACATATCTATCAGCCTGTGACGTCCACACGGGCCATGTTTGTGTGTACCCCTGTGTGCGCGCGCGCGCGCAGGTCGGTGGATCACCCCGACGTGCCAGAGTCAGCCAAGTTTGTTCGCGTGCGATCCTACTACTCGCAGATGGTCATCCGCGCACACAGCTCCTTCCAAGAGGTAGTTACCTCCTGGGGTCAGCCACCTCTAAGCACCGTCAGATACTTCCAACCATCTCCAACCACTGTTCAACCACCTCCAACCACTGTTCAACCACCTCCCAGGGCTTCTAATCACCACATCCAGAGGATAACACCTCCAAACCAAATACTCCCAACCGTCCCTCATACACCAGCAGACACAGTCTACAACCAACTGCAACCACCTCTCCACCATCTCCGACCATTCCCAACCACCTCCCACCATTCCCAACCACCTCTGAAGTACAAGACACCACCTTCAAACCACCTCGGACCATCTCCAGCTACTCCGAACCACCTCCCATTAACCTGTGTCTTTGTGTGAATGTGTACGTGTGTGTGTTCATCTCAGAAAGGATTTGACTACTTGCTGACATACCAGGATGACCCTCAGACCGTGTTTCCTCGTTCCTGCATCAGTTGGATGGTGTCTAGTGGTGAGTTCATGGTCTCACCTGGTGCAGGGTCTCTGACATGACAATGAAACCCAGGGCTTGAACATAGAAGGGCAGTCGCATATCGTGGTGTCTGACTTGGCCGTTCGAACAATTAGAGTGAGAGAAAACCAGACACGGCATTGAACCCAGGGGTTTATCGGTGCCTGGTGTCCCTGACTTGGCCTTTATAAACCGTCTGAGAGACAGAGACACCGGACCAAGCGTTGTCCTCCAGGACCTCGGTGTCTCCGCTCCGGCCATTATTAACACCATGATAGATCCGAACACACAGACCTGGGACTTAACTGTGTCATCTTACAATAATGAACACGACCGTTATGAACCCCTGTAAGAGAGCGAGACACCTAAACCGAGGTCTCGAACCCAGGACGTCAGCACTGCTGGGGGGCTATTCCCGACAGAGCCATGATGAACCTCCCCTCCCCCGTGCGTGTCCTCGCCGTGCCCGGTGTCAGGCATGCCGGACTTCCTGGAGAAGCTGCACCTGGCGGCGCTCAAGTCTCAGGAGCACGGAGTGCGCTTATCGGACGCCCCCCACCCGGAGCCCAGTGGCCACCCCAACCGCAATGTGTACGCGTGACACCTGATCCCCAGCGACGGGGTGGCGGCGCCGATGGTTTGATAAATTTAGATAGTTTTTCACTCACCGAGTTTTTTGTTTTGTTTATCGGTATTGAGTTTGTCCCACTTGGGGGCCGTTAAATTTTGTAAATAGTAACTGCATCCAGGAGACATGTCGAGGCGCTCCACTTCATAAAAATAATACATGGGTCTACCAACACAGCCAACTCCCTCCGACGTGGAGTCTCGTCACAGCCTCCGCACCGTGTCACATGGAGCCACCGTCGCAGCCTAAGTGCACCACAAATTGTCCCAATTGTCCCAATTTGTACAGGGTGTTATTTTGAATATAATTACATTATTTTTATTTTCATGCTTATTAAAAAGTGGCTTATTTTGGAATAAGCCGATGGTTTGAGACGCACGCGAAGCTGAACAAAGCACGGCCACCGTCCCGGTGTGGATGAAGATGTCGGCTCGTCCGTGTCAGTCTGCACTGCGCGGTGTTACGTGGACGGACGGTGTTTCTATATGAATTACACATTCACGGTATTTCTATTTGAAATAATAATTCACGTCGTTTCTGCATAAATTAGCAGTGGTGTTCATCTCTAGTTTACAGCCCTGAGCCATTGGTGGATATTCCACCTTCCTACAGTGGGGGCGAGTACATCCATATCACAACCACTGGATTTCCCGCACCCAGTGATACTCATTTTATTGATCCCAGAGAGATAAAGAGCTGAGTCAACCACCTCAACCAGGACTTCAACCTGCAACATAATAGCCCATGTCTTTAAAGTATCTGAAATGTACATCCAAACCGTGATGAACTGCCTATTTACAAATCACATTGTATATTTTTTAAATGTGTTGTGATTATGTGAATCGTAATGTGCATAATTTACATCAATGAGCACACAACAAATTCCTCTCCAGTCAACTCTCGTTTATCCTGCGGTGGGACAGGCGTCCCGGATAAAACACACGGATAATGCAACACATGCGGGAATTGGGCTACACACCCCACATTAACGTTCACCCACACACAGCGAGAACGCATCCTTGGTTTTTATTGATTCTTAAAGGAACTGGTTTACTAAATCACGTGCTCACGGTCACGTGGGCTCCAAGTCGTGACCATCGGCGAATAAGCAGATCATGAACCAGCGCACGGGTAAAACGATTAACGCTTTCCGCAAGCCCGGTAAATCCGCAGCCCGGTAAATCCGCAGCCCAGATCACCGCCCACAGATAATCGAGAGGTAACCGTGCTCAGTGGTGATAACCAGCGTTTGAACTGTAACTTTTGGCAGTAGAGTATCAGGGCTGTACACTGCTGATGATTCCTAACTACTACGCAACAGCTGGCAGTTACGTTTCAGTTGCCTTTGTCTTTTAGACCAGACTGGTGTGCCTGTGCACACAGGTTGGGGGTGCTTGCATGGTATTGTGGGTATTACTCATAATGCTTTGAAAAAAATAGCAATTTAATGGCAGGATCGAGTGATCAACTTGGAGGTTGAGAATATAACTTGGCCAAAATATTATTGTAGATGTAATAAAGTGGAGGGTGTGATGCATGGGACACGTGTGCGGTGTGGAGGAGGGCAGGTCACCTCGAAAGAGGCAGTGGAGTGGGACCACCAGCTTGTGGTGCTGCTAGCGATGAGACTGAGCCGTCCTGGAGGGTCGGATGTCGACTTTGCAAGAGCTGGGGAATCTATAAAAAGGGAGGAAGTGATGGCTGATATAACTGCTTGTGCTAAAGACTGTTGATGTGTTAACACGTGTCTGCATGGTTTAACTCGCTTGTGTTGATGTATTATGTATTTTTTATTGGCTCAGTTGTCTTCCACATGGGCTATTGGAGGTCACGTCGCGAGATGCAGTTTCAATCATGAAACGCTTACGGAAACCAGTGCCCTGTCTTCTGTCAGGATGGTCCCAGAAGGTAGTATCGCAGAATTACATCTGAAATCACATCAAGAGGCCTTTATATCCAAATCTTTTATATGCCCTGTTAATATTGTTTGTCGCATGTCAAATCCATCCATGTCACAGCTGGATTTTAGCCAAATTAAACGAAAGATGGAGGAGTCGGGGGAGGGGGTGTGTTTGTGCAGTCTTTGGTGACTGGGTTGAGACCATCAACTTGTTCCATATGACTACCCAGTTTAATCAGTGCAGTCTGTGAGTCTGCGTCTGTCAGTTATTGGTGGCCAAGCTGACTCCACCGTCTTGATTCTCGTGAGAAGGCGGTGTAATAACAGTTATACGGTACAGGAGATGGGTGACCAGCACTACGGCCAGCTGGTGAAACCAGGATTCAAACCCAGCGTCTCGGCATTGCTGCCTTCGTGTCTGACGTGGTCATCGTGGACCCGCTGAGCCACCCGTCCATTACTCAGCGCACTGTGTGTTTTGATAAAAAAATATATACGTGCCGTGAAATTGATTGATGCTGTTTCAAGCAGGGAGCGGAGTGCTGGTTTAAGTTATATTTGTAATCAAATTAAGTTAATAACATGATTTTCATGCATTAATATATTACTCTTGATTTTATGCAGCAGTTATTTATTTGATAAATGCTCATGCTAGGTCAACTACATGCTTTTTGAAGTGAGCATCGGGTATTTTTCGGCCCGTTGCTGGGTCCACTGCTCGAGTTTATTTGGTGGGTTTATGATGATAAATGAGAGTTAGGGGTTCGTGCTAAATAGGGGTCCTCCGTGTCTTTAGGCTAGTGTTAGCGGAGTGCTGGTCTTTAGGCTAGTGTTAGCATTGGGGTAAATGTTTGGGTTCATATGATGAGGATTACTGTGAGAGTTATGAGCTAATGTTCAGGTTAGACTTGAGATTAGTAGATGGTGTTAATGTCGTTGTTAGGGTCATCGTATTCAGGTCAGAGTATCAGGTTTAGTATAATCAATAGGGAGTTTAGGCTGGTCACAGTTTATGGTTATTAATGTTAGGAGGCTCGGGTTGCTGTTTGTGCTGGAGTTAGGCTTCTTCTTCTTTGCGATTCTTCGAAGCACGATGGCTAGCTTCTGGACATTGTCGTCTTTCAGCTTGGCTTCGAAGTGTTTGGTAGAATTCGCAGGCAATACCAAGTACTACCTGACAGGGATCGCGACGTGAACGCTTCTACCTTGACCCCCGGAGTTAGGCTAAGACCCAAACACAACTTTTTATCTAAATCAAATCCCTAAACTCATAGGTGAAAATCCGATATAGGTTTCGGTGTCAAGTATTTACACTTTCAAGTATTTACACTTTATGATCGTGGTGTTTGTTTCGAATTGTTAGATTGTTGCACTATTGCGGCGTGTAGCGTTGATTAAACAACTGCAAACCTTAGTCTAAGATGGTTTGCGTTGATCATTGTGTTACGGATGCGCAGGATATTACCATTCCCCGGGGAGTCCTCTCTGTGGCTCACTCCACCGACACACGTCGGCCAATGCTCGCTTCACAAGGCTCCTCAATCACTCCTGTTTACCCTCATATATTCCTCCCCCGCTCGTGATTCGCCTGTCCCCATACAATTGCTTCTCTTAATCATTGCCCAACGTACACACTGCGGCTTCCGAGAGTCAATAAGTGACCTAAAAAAACACTCATTCATTATTTGTCTGATCTTCTTTGCGATTCTTCGAAGCGCGATGTTAAATTACAGTTTCCCATTTTCTTACACAGCCCCTTGCATTTTCATTGAACTCCGCAAGGTCTTTTGAGCTGCAGAGGTTGGGTAGTAGAGCACAGACAAGGCAGTGTTCCATAGTATGGTCTGCTTCTCCACATTCACAGGTGGTTGGGCCGGTCTTGTAGCCCCATCTGACCAAAGCATCTTTTGATCGTCCCGTTCTAGTTCTCAGGCGGTTGAGTGTCTTCCACTGAATCCATGGTGCATCTGAGCCAGGAGGGAAGTCTTCAGCAGGTGGGATTCCCATGCCAGTTGCAGGAGGGTCACTCTCAAGCTTTTCCGTCCAGAGCTGGAGTCTGGTTTCCCCTCGAGATGTTGTTAGGGGCTGCACATGGCTGAGGAAGCTTCTTCTTGACTTCAGTCGTTGGGCCGGGGGTTGACGTCCATGAAGGAGGTGGCGTTCATCGCTAGTAGCCTTTGTCATCTCGACTCGACTGGCCACTTCCCGTCGGATATCAGCAGGGGCAATGCCAGCGAGGAGGTACAGGTTGTTTGTGTGTGTGGGTTTCAAGCAGCCAGTGATCAGGCGGCAGGTGTTGTTCAATGCCGGGTCAAGTTTCTTGGCATGGGTTGACCTCTCCCAGACAGGACATGCATACTCCGCAGAGGAATAGCACAAGGCCAGAGCAGTAGATCTTAATGTGTGTGCTGTGGCTCCCCATTTGGAGTTGACCAGTTTTCGTAGGATGTTGTTTCGGGAACCCACTTTCAATTTGGTGTTTTTGACGTGCTCCTTAAAGGAGAGAGTGCGGTCCAGGGTTACTCCAAGGTAGACAGAGGCGTTCACGTCGCGATCCCTGTCAAGTAATACCTGGTATTACCTGCGAACTCTACCAAACACTTCGACGCCAAGGAGCTGAAAGACAATGATGTCTAGAAGCTCAACAGATACCCGAAGCCCCTCAAGGTGGAGCAAGAAGAGAGGCCAATGCCCGCCTTTAAGGCCAGCACTGACTGTTATATCTCTAAATGTTGAAGAACTGTCTGCAACTAAAGAAGAACTTGTTGCAAAACTATGCAAAGATTTGTCTGATAATATATAGGAAGCAGTGTGTGGCAATATGGCGCCGGCAAACCGCCTGGCTGACTCCTCCGCCTCTGCGCTTTCCTCGCGCCTGAGTCGTTCTCACGTCGAATTAATACCTTCGACATTGAATGAATATGTGCGCGTTAGAAATGTATAATTATTATTCATCCCGTTATCAGATTAATTACCCCTCCCTTTGATGGTTTCCCAGCGCATCCATTGTGATTTCCAAGAGTCAACAAGTGACTCACGCGCTTGTCTCATGACAAATCTCCCATTCACCGGAACTATGGCGTCACAATTGTAATGTCCTGCACTTGTCCTGGCACCGGTTGACCCACTAGCCCTGACGCCGGTCGCGGGGCCCCGGGGGAGCCCGGGATGTTTTCGTCGGCAGGCGGAAGGTCGGCTATCCCCAGAGCAGCTGGAAATTCCTCCTCCTCACATCTCTATCTGGCTCACGTCTCTCCACCAATTCAGGGTGTTTAAATGACACCTCGTCGTCCTCGGAGTCGCACATCGCTGACACCCACGCAGTGCTTCAGCGCAGACAGGTGTTATTGTCCCGGGACGCGCACCGTCGCTCAAGTCAGAGTAATCCCGTGCAGAGACCTGGCGCGTCGTTTGGGCTGCGGAGGTCGACCAAACACTGACTGTCGATGCCCACTAGGCTACCGCTATGTGCCCAACACCCCGTGACTCCAAGCCACGATTCAGAGTTACTCATTAACTCCCTTTTCTATACGACTGTGGCAGCTCATCCTTGCTTTTCATATCACAAAAACATCACATGCTCTTTGGGGTTATTGGAACACCAAACTCCATCTCTGTTGCTACGAGACCTCAAAGCTCCATCAGCCAATTTAACCAACGAGGTCCCTCCCCACCCCGAACTCTACGAAAATGTCCCTCTACAACGTTGTCCCTTTACAGTAATACGTCTCATTTACTGACACAAAACGGAGCAGCACAGTGGCGCGTTGAGTAGCGTTGCCGCCTCACAGCAAGAAGGGCCTGGGTTCGAATCCTGTCTCAGAGGCCTTTCTGTGTGGATTTTTCATGTTCTCCCCGTGTCCGCGTGGGTTTTCGCCGAGCACTCCGTTTTTTCCCACAGTCCAAATACATGCTGCTGCATGGGTTAATTGGCCTGCTGATTAAATTGCCCCCGGTGCCCTGAGATGGACTGGCGTCGCATCCAAGATATAGCCCTGCCTTGCGCCCTGTGTCTGCCGGGATAGGCTCCGGCTCACCGCGACCCTGTAAAGAATTAAGCGGTTTCCGACAATGGATAGATGGATGGGTTGTGCATGCACGTATATGCACAAACACGTGTACACCAACGTGTACCCACGTTAACACGTGACCTTTGCCCCCGACGCGTCCACGTGGTCCGTCACCAGCTGGAGTGTCTCCTCGTCTCGTGTTCGATTCAACTCTTCGTTTAAGGTTTTACTCTTTTTAAATCACGACTCTTAGCAAAAATCACGCAAACATGTGCACCACGGCGCGGCTGCAGCGGTTTGACGTGTCCATTTGCTAAATATCGCGGCCTGAGCCACCAGGTAAGAGGCTCTTTGGGGTTGGAACGGCGCTAGGATAGAAGCCCGGCCGGCAGTGGCGAGCCCTGCGCGGCGGGAGGAGGAGGCCGACGTTAGGAGGCTGCGGTCCTCTGTTGTTACAACTGGTGTACTGAACATGTCCACACATGGGTACACACAGGTACCCGTGTAGCCTGCACAAGCTATTGGGGCAATGCTGTTTGCGAGCAGCTATTGAGGCTGGTACGGCACACGAGAGCGCGGTGTGGTCACCAGCACGCCGGCCGCCTTTGTCTCCTCAGTGCCAGTGCCAATGCTTATGCGTGTAACCGGCGCCAGCCTGCTCTGTCTCCCTTTCCTTTCGCGTGGCCCGTGATAATGTAGGAGGGACCAGGCTGACGCAGCGGTTAACCATCATCATCATTGGCCGAAACCGCTTAATCCTGTACAGGGTCGCGGTGAGCCGGAGCCTATCCCGGCAGACACAGTGCGCAAGGCAGGGCTATAGTCAGGATCGGACGCCAGTCCATCACAGGGCACCGTGGGCAATTTAGTCCGGAGACCAATGAACCTACGCAGCAGCATGTCTTCGGATTGTATGAGGAAACCGGAGTGCCCGGCGTAAACCCACGCGGACACGGGGGAAAATGCAAATTGCACACAGAAAGGCACCCGAGCAGTGATTCTATAATTATATAAATAATACTGTGTGAATTGCTCTTGAGGATTTTGGATGGTAAAGTTCTGCGTTGTGTATTTTTTTGTAATCCTTCTCGTGCATCACTCAGTCAGCCGGCCAGTTGAGATAATAATAATAATAATTCAATTTATATAGCGCCTTTCACCCGAGGGTCACAAAGCGCCGCACAAGGGCCGCGAAGAGGTCGGCATGTCAACAACGAAAGACAAAACAATAAAAACCAAAGCAACAGAAAATAAATGAATAAGGCTACTTTGAATATACTAAAAGGTTGTGAAACTGAACTCATTCCACCCACTTAAAGACTTGATCAATGTTTAATAGGACTTGTACTTCCGCGGTAGTAGCAGAAAACCCCTCATCAACCACAAGAAGCCAAGCACGACTTCCCACACCCCTCTCCCTGCTTCTGATGAACTGGGGGCGTTTCTATGAAACACTAATATTTATCCATAGTAAAGCTCAGTTTAAGGGTTTAGGTTATGTCAAAAAATATGTAAGTGTTGTATACCCGTCGATATGTTGGAGAATCAAGCGGGCACAAACAGCACTTACCTCAAAATATGTTACCGATGTTTCGCTGGAACTTACATCTAGGCTTCAGATGTAAGTTCCAGCGAAACGTCGGGCGGCAGTATACATATCTTCCTATGGCCCTGGCGGTTAACAGAGACTGACGGTTAAACGAGTGACGGTTAATCGAGTTTCTACTGTATATCAAAATGAAGTTGAATCGAGGTTTCAATAAATTAACAGTTTGTTCGCTCGTTTGAATTGCTGAACAGTTAAATAAGTACATTGTTAAACCACTCAAAAGTTGGATCGGTGAATAGGTATATTCACGATTTGATTAATCGGCATGGTGGCTATGCAGCGGTAACGTCCGCGCCTCACAGAGAGAAAGTCCTGCCCAAGGCAGATTGATTCCTGCCTCGGGCGCCGTTCTGTATGGAGTTGTGTGTTCCTCTCCTGTTCTACATGGGTTTCCTCCGGGTTCTCCGGTCTCCGTCCACAACGAAAAAAACCCTCATTAATTAATTGAGAAATAACAGACTATATTGGATCCAGTTGGCAGCGGTAAACTACGTGGCTGCCTTCCCCCACCTCCCTGAGGTTTCCTCGCACTGCTGAATCGTTCTCGCTTCGAACACCTTCGACATTGAATGAATATGCTTTGCGGCGCGTCACACATTGTAAATGTTATTGATGAGTCGCATCTCCCCAGGATGAACGAGGCGAACGCGGCATTGTGTGAGGGCCTCGTGCCAGCCTCGTACGTTCGCCAGGGCCATGAGGCGCGGCGCTCGCACGAGAAGCTGGTTCGCGTGCTGCTCGAGAAGGTGCGGGGACACGGGATACGGGTACACAGCTCCACTGGTTCGCAGGGACGCGGGCAATGGGGTTGGCACTGAGGTCACGGTGGCACTGAGGTCACGGAGGTCACAGACGTCGTGAATTTGAACCAAGCCTGCAGTCAAATCTCTGAAATGAGAAATGGCGGTAGAAGAATCGCAATGAAGAAGATTTCACTCTCATGTCACCGTCGCGCGCTAAAAATATAAATGTGAATGATTCGTAATTGGTTTCTTTTTGGTTAGGTCCTATAGTTAAAATGGTGGCGTGAACCCCCCCCCGCTCGACTCAGCCTATTAATAAAAGTGGCACGTGGATCAAACGTGCCACTTTTGTTACTCCCTCAGTACATTGGAACGTGTGGCCATGCACAGCCTAAGCTACCAGCAGAAAGCTGGCAGGTCCAGATAATGTAGGGGCGTGTTTGCGTATATCTCTGTGTGTCTGTCTGTGTGTGGGGAGCTGTAGCAGTTAGTGTACTGCGCTGTGAATCCAACGCCTTGAGTTTCATTTCTGAACATGGCCAACGCCAGTGACGGTTTTTTGAACCAGTTCCTTGACCTCCCCTCGGTCGACTCAGCCTCAATTGAGTTCTTGGTGCAGTGGTTAAATATCGCCACTTGGAAGACAAAGGCGGCTGGGCATGGTGCTGACCGCCCAACTCCTCGTGTGTCATGTCGGCTTTCATAGGTACTACTCGCTAACAGTACTTGACCCTAGAGTTTGTTAATACTGAACAGGGGATCTTTGTCTTTGCACAGCGTAAGCTGCCGGCAGAAGGCTGGGAGGACCAGACGATTGAGCTGTTGCTGCAGGAACTGTCCGTCATGGACTCCAACAACTTCCTGGGTAACTGCGGCGTCGGGGAGCGCGAGGGCCGCATCGTCTGCGCTCTCGTCGCCAAAAGACATTACAGGTGAAGTGCACGTACACAAACACGTGTACACAACACAAAGATCCCCCATATAGCCTTAACAGACTGTAAGGGCAAGTGCCGTTAGCGAGCACCTAAAGATAGCAAAAGATCCCCCGTGTAGCCTCACAGACTGTAGGGTCAAGTGCCGTTAGCAAGCAGCACTTATGAAGGTCGACACAACACACACAGAGGGGGTGGGTGACCAGCACCACAGGTCGACACAAACAAACAAACAACCGTCTTTCGCCACTAAGTGGCGGTGACGTCACCACGTCGCCTGTGCCAGGCCATTTGCACCTTGAGGCCACGTGAAGTGTCGAAGGCTCGTCGACAGGAGGTC